>JBBPRI010000391.1:0-17535 GCA_038092955.1 Boletus pseudo-olivaceus
CTTCGTCCCGCTCTTGAACCCAGGCCAGATATGCAGATCCCGAGGACCCATTTCGCACTGATATCCCGGAGCTATTCATGGATCTGGACTTATTATTGAGGTCGGCAGGAGACCATGGTTCATTCGCTGGTGTTTCCAGCTGATGTTGGAAGGTGAGTTTGGAAAAGTACCCTTACGAAGTACTTGTTCCGTACCTGAAGTACGTTTTTTGGTTGCTCAGGCGTGCGCGCACCTTTGTCCGCTGGGGACGGCGAAGCTAAGAACATGCCGACGGGAGGGATGGTGACTGCTGGTGGCGCGGATGCTTAGGGCGGGTATTTGTATAGCAAGAGTTTGGGTACATACCCTCTGTGCAGAAAGGGGAAAAGTTTATTGATGCATCCAGAATGGATCGCCTGTAAGCAGAGTATGATAATGGATACGCGCCCTTATACGCACAAACCCCGCCGGATGACTGTCTGACAGGGTCACTCATTGGATGCTCCAATTGTGTGGGAGAACCTGCCAGTGGAGTTGCGAAACACCCTCTCGTACCGGGATCGCTCGTGCCTCTGCCGATTGGATGTGCCCCCTGGAACCGATTAGTACATACACACTTGGCACAACCTGTGTACTAATCAGAATCAATTTATTTTCAGAAGGGCCGAGACTCGAGGTGGAGTTCACCGTTCATGGGAGGGTGACAGGTACTTGATGGAATTTTGTCATAAATGTCGCAATGGCGGCGACCATTACGATATAGGAAAATTTGGTCACACACACCCGGAGGTGAGCGGCGGGCGAACCGGGAACCTTCAACGGGGTGGCTTGCCGGAATCCATCCGGTAAATGAAGATCTCCGGTTTGACGATCTCAACATTGCCAGCTCCTCTGTCATGCAGCACCGTGCTGTTCACGAGCACTCAGCATACGGACATCCTCCCATCAAAGCAGTCCATAGTGCTGCACTGGTCGGGTTGAGGCTGTGGTGAATTGGTGCCCACGATTGACGTATCTCATGGCGGGATCACGGCCTGTCCCATGCTGATTTGCCCAGGGCCACATGTTTAGCTCCGTCGTCGACTCAATCAAATGTCGTGCACGGGGAATGAGTCTGGTGTGTTGGATGAATTCATTGATTGTGCGAGAAGCGGTTTGGTGATCAAACTACATGGTGATAGTGGTGGAACTACAGATGTGGCAGCTTGGGAATGGACACAATTGGAAGCTTGGCTTGGGCTCACCTCGGCCTCGCCTGATCGACAGATCTCCATGGCAGTCTCACATGCAAGTAAGCATTCCTACTGGTACTCACCGAAGTTCGTATTAATAGATACTTCTGATGAGCCTGATGGGAGCTCGCACTCCGGTTCCTTCAAGTCCGACTTGCCGGGCGGTGGTGGGACGACTGACATTCTTCCGTCGGGTTTGTTGATCATATGCTCGGGGCGACCTCGAGGTCGTCTTTTCATTCGAGAAAGCTTGTGGAGTAGATGTGAATGCGGAAACCGTAGCTCTTGGGCTTGGAATGGAACTTAAAAGCTGTAAGTAAACATTGAACGTTGAGTCCAGCGTCGTCGTCCTGGGCTGCCCGAATCGGGCCTGAAACATTTTAGAATCCGATGAATAGCCTTCAAACTCCGATAGGTCCTACGGGTTGACAGACTCCCATCTGGCCGTCCCCATGGGCCGGCCATGCCCTTCTGAGAGTCGAGACGCCAGTCGCCTTCGTGTCGAAGCACTGGTAAAGTTGAGATTGAAGGCCGCGCTGACGACTAGGCTTAACAACAGTCGGTTTCAAGATCTCTAGCGTTCCATATTCGTGCAATGAACCAGGTTATACTGGAGTTCTGTTACACTCCTCGATTCAGTCATTTGGATTCCGGCAAACCAGGTCACCGGTTCTCCTTCCGCCCACCCCTAGGTATGACCAAATTTTCCTGTATCGTAAGATGCGGCCGCGACCAAGCATTTTATCAGGTTCCACTGGAAGTTTTGCTCATATGATCATGTCTTGACATCCACTAGACAGGCCAGCCTAGGCCAGAGCGCCCATCAACCACACTTCGAGTCTCAGCTTCCAAAATTGGATTAATTCTGATGTACATGGGATGGAGTACATCGGTTGCCATAGAAGCATGCAGAGGTCGGTCAACGATCCCGGTACGATTCAGTCATATGACTTGAGTGTCTGATAAATGACCCTGCTAAGTCAACATGTTGGCACGTCCGGGAATCCTGTATGCAATTGAAAACGGTCAACTACAACTGATCTTGCAATTAGCGCCGTGGTTTCAGGCCTTCAGCCCATTCCTATCCCATGTCATCCGCCCGGGAGATCCATAGCCGAGGGTTGGTCCGATTTCTGTGCGAAATTAACTAATTCTGATTCGGACATGGGTTTTGCCAAGTACATCGGTTCCAGGGGCGCATCCAATCGGCAGACATTCGCCAGCGATCCCGGTACGAGAGCGGGTGCTTCGCAACTCCAAATTCTCCCGTACAGATCAATTGGGGCGTCCAATGGCTGACCCTGACAGTCTCTCGGGGTTTGTGCGTATAAGGGCGCGTATCCATTACATATCATACTCTGCTTAAAGGCGATCCATTCTGGATCACCCACAAACTTTTTCCCCCTTCCACAAAGAGAGTGTGTACCCCAGCTCTTGCTACACAGATACTCGTCCTAATATTTACTCCACCAACAGTCGCCATCCATCCCGTCGCCATGTTCTTAGCTTCGCCGTCCCCAGTGGACAAAGGTGCGCGCACGCCTGAGCAACCAAGAAGTGTACTTCAGGTACGGAACAAGTACTTCATAAGGATACCTTTCCAAACTCACCTTCCAACATCAGCTGGAAACACCAGCGAATGAACCATGGTCTCCTGCCGACCTCAATAATAAGTCCAGATCCATGAATGGCTCCGGGATATCAGTGCGAAATGGGTCCTCGGGATCTGCATATCTGGCCTGGGTTCAAGAGCGGGACGGAGTTCAGGGTGCCGAGGTAACGAGACAATCTCTGGTCGTGAGGAGTGCCTTGACTCAAAACGTTATCCAACAGAAATACGAGTTATCTGAGGAGCGAGAGCGTGTCCAGGCTGCCTTCAGTGCACCGGAGACGATTACCTATAGCTTGGAATCAGGTAAGAACGATCAAGTCGAATTTCTGTGATAATCTCACCGCCTTCACCCGTTTTGCAGACGCCGACTCAGCAACCATTAAGTCAGGGGTCAAACAGACAGACCACACCGTTACTCGACGTGTTATCGCCACCACTACCCAGACTGAAGCCGGGGAACGCAAAAGCACAGATGTCCAGAAAGCAGAACACTCCGCCACCCTGAGGGAAGGGGTTGTACAACCCTGGAAACATGTATCCACCTTCTCCTCCCGGACTGCTACTGGCCAGCAGCAATACGAGTCACAATCAGTGACAGACGGACTCTCCTCCGCCTCGCAGGCCGTCGAAATCCGACGCATGATGGTACCCTCGAAATCTACGCACGGCTCCGTACGAGAACAGTTCTTTCATTTAGACCGTTTACATCGCGAAGAGAGGGATCATATGATCTCACTTATCATGGAAGAACATGAGGAGTACAAGTACTTCTGTGAAGAGCAGATTGTGGCATTTCAAAGTGAAAACGAGAGGCTTCTGCGAGAGATTTCCGCCTCAGCTTCTCGAATCACCCTACTCGAGGACCAGCTCAATTCTATGACTGTCACTGTTTTACAGGACGACAAAGTACAGGCAGTGATCACCACCACCATCACCTCGATCACCACCATAATCACCACTGTCACCACCAGAATCGAACACTGGAAGCAGATAGTTGCCAGGAATAACGGACAAGTTAGCATCTCGAGCAAGGAACTGGAGCAGCTCTCGTTAGAACTGTGCAATACATCTTCTCAAATGACGGCGCTTCAGGAGCACCACGCTGAGTTGTCGAGAGATTTCAGCTCTGTCCGGCACGAACTGCAAGTGGCGTTGTCGCTTCGGGACGCGAAAGATCGGACTATCGCCTCTCTCACCATGGAAGTCGTACAGTGGAAGAACGCGGATGCAGCGAGGGCACAGGAGATGTCGGCCGTACGTCGAGAGAAGGACGGACTTCGTCGGGACCTCTCCGCGGCTTCGTCTCGAACAGCTGAACTACAACAACGTTATGACGCACAGTCGAGCGAGCTCGTGTCTGCGCGCTCTGCGCTGGAAAGCAAGGGGTCGTTGATCGAAGAGAGGGATCGTACGATCGTCTCTTTCACCTCCGAGGTTGCCCAGTGGAAGCAGTCGGATGTCGCGAAGGCGGATCAGATCGCCATTGCTCGCCGAGACTACGAGAAAGTCCAGAGAGACCTCTCCGCCTCCTCTTCTCAGACGGCTGAGCTGCAGCAGCGCTACGACGCGCAGTCAAAAGAGATTGCTTCTCTTCGGAAGGAACTGCAAGCCAACAAGGCCTTGGTTGAGGAGAAAGAGGGCACGATCACCACGCTCACGGCCAAAGTCGAAGAATGGAAGGTCGCAGACACTACCAGGGCAAAGCAATTCGCGGCCGAACGCCGAGACAAAGAGAAGTTCCAGCAGGACCTTGGATCGTTCTCCTCCCAGATAGCCGGACTGCAACAGCGCTACGACGCGCAGTCGCGAGACATTGTCTCTCTTCGCGGCGAGCTGCAAATCAAGGTGTCGTTGCTCGAGGAGAAGGAGCACAGGATCACCTCTCTTACCACGGAAGTCGCGCAGGCGAAGCGCGAAGACACAGTGAAAGTAGAACAGATTGCGTCCGCACGCAGGGATGCTGAGCAGCTTCGGCACGAACTGTCCACCGCCTCTTCCCGAATCACAGACATCCAGACGCGTTACGAGGTTCAGTCGAAGGAGCTCCACACCGTCCGTGAGGAGTTCCATCAGATCGAAGTCTTGTACGCCGAGGGGACAGACCAAGCCCCAGTTGAACCATCCAAGCATGGGGTTTCTCAGTACATCGGTCGTGCGTTGGAGAAGAAGAACAAGCAGATGGAAGAACTTCGTCGAGACCTCGCCGTGTCCGCCACTCGGAACACTGAGCTTCAGAGGTCGTATGAGGTACTGTCGAGAGAGGTTAGCGCCGTCCGGGACGAACTGAAAACGAAGACGTCGCAAAACGAGGTTACCATCACCTCCCTCACTGTGCAAGTCAACCAGTGGAAACGTGCAGACGCTGAGAAGGCAGAGCGGATCGCGACTACCCTCAAACAGGTCGAGAAACTGCAAATCGATCTGTCTACCTCTACCTCTCAACTCGTCGAGCTCCGGGGCCGTTTCGAGACACAGTCACGCGAGTTCGTCGTTGTGCGGAAGGAGCTCCAAACCAAGACGTCATACTACGAGGGCAAAGACCGGACCATCGCCTCGCTCACCACCGAGGTCGATCAATGGAGGACTGCGGATGGTAAGAAGGCGGAGGAGATCGCGACTACTCTGAAGCGGGTCGAGAAGCTTGAGCGAGATTTGACCGCTTCCGCCTCTGGACTCGTGGAGCTTCAGGGCCGATACGAGGTGCAGTCACGCGAGTTCATCGTTGTGCGCAACGAGCTTCAAACCAAGACGTCTGTTTACGAAGGCAAGGATCACACCATTACCTCCCTCACCGCAGAAGTCGACCAGTGGAAGCGCGCGAATGCTAGCAAGGCCGAGCAGATTGCGACTACGATCACGCGGGTCGAGAAGCTCGAGCGAGACTTGTCCGCGTCTAGTTCTCAGTTCGCTGAGCTTCAGGGCCGTTACGGGACGCAGTCGCACGAGCTCGTGTCTATGCGCAACGAGCTGCAGAGCAAGGCAACATCCTACGAGGAGCAATGTCGCGCAGTCGCTGCACTCACTGCCCAGGTCGAGGAGTGGAAACGTACGAACGCATTGAAGGAAGAACGTATCGTGACTATCAGCAAGCGGACCGAGGATCTCCAGCGGGACTTGACCCACTCGTCCTCTCAAATCGCCGAGCTTCAGCACCGTTATGACGCGCAGTCGAGGGAGGTCAGCTCTCTCCGGGATCAGGTGTCGGGCAAAGATCGCGCGGTGTCCTCTCTCACGTCTCAAGTCGAAGAATGGAAGCGTTCAGATGCTACTAAAGGGAAGGAACTCCAGACGGCTCGCAAGGACGTCGAGCAGTTCCGTCGGGACCTGGCCACTTCATCCTCGCAAGTTTCTGAGTTGCAGCAGCGATACGACACGGAGTCTACGGAGTTCAGTTCCCGGATGGAGGAATGGAAGCGTTCAGATGCCACGAAAACGAAAGAGCTTACGATCGCTCGCAAGGTTGTGGAGCAACTCCATCGCGATCTGGCCACTTCATCTTCCCAAATCGGTGAGTTTCAGCAGTGTTACGAAATGTGGTTTACGGAGTTAACTTGGCCGATAGAGAGTTGGAAGCGATCAGACGCCACGAAAACGGAGGAGCTCACCGACGTACACAAGGACCTGGAGCAGCTCCGTCGCGACCTATCCAGTTCATCCTCCCAGATCATCGAGTACCAGCACCGCTACGAGGCGCAGTCGGCCGAACTGACATCCGAAATCGAACAGTGGAAGCGGTCAGACGCTGCTAAAGTGGAGGAGCTCGCCACAGCGCGGACGAAAATTGAGGAATTGCAGCGCGACCTGTCTGCATCATCTTGTCGCATTACGGAGCTGCAGCAGCGTTACGAGGCGCAGTCGACGGAGTCCACCTCCCTCCGCGAGCAAATCCGGGTGACCTCGGTTTGGAAAGATCGCACCGTCGTCACGCTGAACGGTCAGATCGAGCAATGGAAACTTGCGGACGCTGCCAAATCGGAGGAACTGGGACGCGCACGCAGGGACGTTGAACAGCTTCAGCGCCAGCTGTCTGCTTCATCCTCCCAGGTCAAGGAGCTCCACAAGCATTATGCTGAGCAACTCGAGACTTTTAACAAGTCCTCCATCATATCGGAGGAGTCGAGGAAGACGTATGAAAAGATTACGACAGAGGTGAAGGATTACGCTGCTGTCATCAAGCTGACCACCACCGTCGATGAATGGTTACGAGCGGACGCGAGGAGGGCGGAGGACTTGGCAGTTGAACTCGCAAAGAGGAACAAGGAGAACGAGGAGCTGCGACACCATCTGGTGGCTTTGAAGGAGATCTATGTGCGAGCTCTGGCGCTCAAACAGATCTTCCAATCTGAAAGCGTCGAGATCCAGCGATGTCATGAGGAACAGTCGACAGAGGTCAAGTTGGCCCTGGCGGAGCGTCAGTCCCGATCGAATGGCGTGCAACGCTTCGTCACCACGGTGGATACATCCACGGACACGATGATCGTCCAAATGCTGCAGAAACTCAACACGGAGGTTCAGCAGACCACCACAACGATGGCCGAATGCATAGTCAAGGACTTCCGGCCCCCGCCTGCGAAAATGACGAAAGAACAACTGTCTGCGGTGCAAAGAGTTTCCGACTCCGTGGGTGAAACCTTGATGGGTTTCTTGGGGAGCAAGGAACGCGATCACGTGGCGCTGTATCTTCCAATCGCATTCCGAGCCCACCTGACGTACTACCTACACTGGCTCATTTCCTCGTGGACCATCGAGAAAGGGTACAACGACCTCATCAACAAGACATACGCACAATTGCACAAGTCAGGTATGAAATCAAGTTTCGACTACGATCGACTCTTCCGCTGACGGTAGCAACGTTGGTTAACAGAGGCGCAAGCGATATCGGGACGTTGGCGATCTCTCACGCGCACCTACATCTCGCCTGTCTGTATGAGCGACCCGAACATTCTCATCTCGGCTACCGTGGAAGGGCTCTCTGACATTGTCATGGCAGCGGGTTGTGCCCTCACCCCTTCGGCTGCAAGGTCGACGGTTTTGTCCCAGTTCGGGGACAAGGTGTCATCTATCATTTCGATCGCTGTACAGTTCAGTAAGATGATTGGGGAGGTGGTATCGACCGATTTCGAAGTCTTGGCCGTTCGTCCCTCAGAGATGTTTGAGGAAACCACGATGGACAAGCACGTGAAGAATGACGATAAAGGCCAAGGGAAAGCTGGTGGTACGGCAACGGGCCAGAAAGTGCTGTGCTCGACTCAGTTGGGGATGACGAAGCGGACGCAGCTGGAATCGGGGAAGCGAGATACCTCGACGGTGATCAAGGCAATGGTCGTTCTTCAGTCTTTCATGGATCATTAAGTCCAGCACAGCTTTCAAAAATTCAACCCCCAGATACGTCTCTGTGTTTGATTCTACTCCATTATTCGTATCTAAATACTGTATGCTGCGGTTGCCGCTGGATAACGTCCACATGTGATGTGGTTGCATTCAATGGTGCGAGTGCGTCACTCAGAGTGGCGTCTCACCCTCCTTTTGATTATCGTCGCTGTCTTCTTTACACTTACCACGTTCCTTCAGAATATATTTAAAGTGACAGGTTTAGGTACACTCCATTCGTACCGGTACTGCTTTCATCAGCGTTTGTACTAGTGAATAAAAGTAAAGTATCCTCGCAGCGTCTGACTCGATAAAACCGTGTACAATATTGGTCGTGTGCAAAAGCGTTGATGCGGGGATCGATGGTGCGGGCGAGCGGGACCATGATTGATCACTCGAAGCGTCTTGCATGCTTGTATGACAGCTTTTATAAGCGTGTAGAGCGGCACATGACATACTACATGGAAACAATGGGTGAACGACCAAAACCAATCCAAGAGAACGAGACCGTGTTTCACGCATCGTTGCGACGGGGTTCAGTGGCCAAGCCCGGGGGACAGCGTCGCAAGACGAGGACTATTGGATCCCAGCCTGGCGGTCAGACCGCGCGGCGATCTCTCATGCGGACGCGGTGGAAGGTCTGGAGGGGAGAGTAACGCGGATTGGCCGCTGTTAGGGCCAGCGTGGTCGAGATCCTTGTCGAGACCCCCGAGAAGGATCTTCAGCATGTACTCGGTGTTAAATACACCATGCGCAGGGTCGTATGGAGTGCTGTCAACAATATCCTGTCAAAAGATTGAGTGATCATCGTATATATGAAACGATCGGATCGATGTATGTACCCTGATCTTGTAACGGTCCACGAGGTGGTCGTCGAGTGTGTGCAGTAGTTTGGAAGCAGCTGGGTCTGTGCCGATTTGTACGAATTGAATCCCGAACACATCCTGCTTTACGTGGTGACTGTCAAGACGGTGCGTGGCATCAACGATGACTCTCTCGAGATCCGCTCGGTCGGCTGCGCGCGTAAGTTGTGAATCGTGAGTAAGAACTAACAGGCACGTATGGAACCGCAGCTTACTTGGAATCACCACGACAGTGATCGGCTCGTGAGTGGAGTGTTCGTGCTCGACAAGAGGTAGGTAGTGATTAATGATCTGGCCGAGCTTCGCACCAGTCGGGGTGTCTTCGCCTGGAGAGTGAGTTAGAATCACATTATTGTGCATGTATTGTGTATATAAACGACACATACCTTTGGGCAGGACTCTGTTGAACAAGGCATTTACCTCTGCCCTCGACTACAGAATGATTAGTTCGATCGATACCCTTATGGAGCGAGGGAAGATAATTACCTGCATGTTTGGAGCGTAGTCATCCCCGTGAATGAAGTGAATATCAGTCCCTTTTGATCCGTATTTGTTGGCGATGTCCACAACGCCAGCAAGAGCCTCCCGGGCTTGCTCCCAGAGGTTTCCCTCCTGCATCTGGCACAGAGAGTCGACAGATCGTCTAAAACTGCCGAAGATTTATTCACAGACATCGAATCGTCGATGACGATGACGGTCTTGATCTCACTGTGATGGATCAATGGAATGAAGATGGACGATTGCACAGATACGCACGCAAATCTTTTAAGACCAGCCTCTCTGTCCAACGGGATATCAAAATCATCGTGGATGAACCGTGGTATATCAGTCTCGACGAGGATTGTATTAAACTGGTCAACCTCGGCAGTGCGGAGTTTTGATCTGTGCGATGTTCTTGTTGCGCGCTGCTGGGCAAGGACGACGGTGCCCTGAGCAAGACCGCCTTCAGGTCCTGCAGGAGGAAAGCCCCAGCGGAGCTGTGAAGCGCAAACAAGCACTTCATAGTTGGTGATCTGCGGTCACTTTAGCTCATGTACTTCCGTGGACACAAGAGGTGCATACCATGTGCTCTTTACCGGCATATCCAATTACGGGGTCTTGAGTTCAGTCCACATAGTGTTATCACCAACTACTCACGAAGGCTGCCCTCCAAAAGAGCGCGAGCAATATACATGGTGCATCCATTGCGATCTTCCCCGAAAGGAACGGCATTGTCTGGAATCTCCCTATCCTCGGTCAGGACCTGCACATTGGAATTAAACATGGGTTCGAGATGACATGCTATGAAGATAAGCCATACCCAGACCAGAGGGACTGAAGAGCCATGTCTTTTGAAGTGTTCAGTGCTTCTGCGAGCAGCTTCGAGCCACTCTTCCTTTTGAATCACAGAGCGGGTTTCCACAATCGCCGGGGCGATAGGTCTGTTACCACACTCGGATATCGTCCCCGTCCTCTGCTCGGTGACAGACGACCAACTTGCATACTCTGCGGACGCGGACAAGGACGAAGTTTTGTTGTAATTGGCTCCAGCGGGAGCATGTTTCTGATGTGCGGACTTGCGCGAGAAGGACATGATGATGGAAGTGGTGTGGACCGAGAGTGAGGTTCACTGATGGTCGCATCATCGACATTTTATACCTTGCTGCGTGAGAGTCGCTCAAACGGAGATCACGATAACTGGGTACTGCTAGAACTCACATCAAACACGATGCCTCCACCGATGGCCGCCCTGGTGCAAATGGGCGTCAAAGAGTTGGCAAAAATGGAACGAAAGAACTCTGCGTTGTGAGCGCATGTAAAAAACTCGCAAGGCGTGTCTCCTATATCGGCCAGGAACGATGAGAATAAATCAAAAAGTCTGTCTTCCGATCTCGAAGCTTTAAATCTGGATTAGGGAAACTACGCCCTGTCCGAGCCGGAGTGACTAAAAGTTTGAGAGTCCGGCCGGAATGGCCATAATCATACTACTGTAACATCAGCGGTGTGTGGACCGAGGAACTTTACGGTTGCGTGAGCCCTTGGTCCTTGATTGCCTCGGGCAACTACTGCATCGTCAAACCAGCTTTGTCGAGCCTCATGGCGACGATAAGCTGCGCAGCACGACGGGAATCGAGGCCGAGGGATGTCACCTTGCCTCATTTATACATATAAACCAAGCCAACCCTTAGACCAAAGGTCAGCTGGCCTCGCTCACCTCGCTCCGACTTGCCTAATGGGCCTGATAGTGAATAATGTGCAGAGTTTCGGCGCTTCTGAATTTGATTAGAGTAGTAGTACTTACCAGGACAGGCAAAAAAAAAATTTCATGCTCTTCATTTGACCGAACACGCTCGTTTGAACGGTTGAACTATTGTTGAACAGGCGCCATTGGTAATGGCATACTCTCCGTTATCAATGCTTCCCTGGGCGCTTCAGAAGTTTGGTGGAACACATTAGATGCGTGAGGTATGTGCAAGGCGGCATGGGGCTGCTTCGATTCTTCGAGCTGATAATCATCTATAAACTACGGTGCTTTACATCTTGGACTGTTCACGCTGGAGCTTCACTGTTTCACGAACTCGAGTGGAGCCTCTGGCCAGCAGGCTGTATCGGTAAAACTGTCAAGGGAGTCATAAGTAGGGACTTGAAGATGTTATGACTCACAGAATGCCGTCTTTCTTTGTACGGTCATGCGCGTGTTGTCCGGACTTCTCGAACCCTGCTAGCACTTTGATTTTGAACCAAACCTTGAGCTTGAGTTTTAAGTTTCGGCGCCTCTCCTTGAAATCATGCTCGGTCACAATCCGCCGTGCCTCCTCCTGGTGGCAGAATCGCTCATATGCCAGTGGTCCAGGCAGTGTGGGTGGGATGTGGACATGAGTGAAGAGGATACTGACCGTGACATTTGAACAGCCATCGTCGCTGTTGGATTCTCTAATATGATCGAGGTACAATGAAACGAGCGTGGGTCAAGGTAACCAAATACATGCCTCGTCGTGACAAAATACCAAGAGGAACCAGCGAGACGCACGACAGTAAAAACAAAGGATGCGATTAACTGCATGTCATAGGAAAAGATACGTGTACGGAAGGAGAAACACGGCAGACGCGATCCTCAACTTCTCGCTGCAAGACAGCCTGCAATAGATTACAGAACTGCAAAGCCGTCACGACTTTTCCCATATCTCCAATACTTCGATACCGATATCCTCCAAGGAAGTCAATTCACGTGGTGGAACAGTGATTTCCTCGTCGGCAGCCACTCGTTTGTATTGTTGATCGGACTGTTCTGCGAACAAAAAGGCTCTGAACCCCCGTTCCAGATACACGATCAACCTTAATGCCTGGGTATATTTGTCACCTCCATGATGACGGATTCCAGCAAGGAGATCACGAATCCATGGATAGACGAGCACTACCCTTCGCTGTGGCACGAAAGGTGTGTCTTTAGTTTTGAACCTGACTTCACCAAGGGCCGTTGTCGAGGCGAGATAAGCAGGAGTGCTTTGATCGGGTGCACTGCTCGAGGTATCGGGTTTCATGCCAGTGACAGAAAATGTGATGCAGGGAAGACTAAGGCGACGATCGGCGAAACGGGGTAAACCCAGAGTGGAAAGGAGGTTATAAAAACTGGTGACATCCTGCCTCGGTAGCGCGTCCTGCAATGTGTGAACCCGTTGGTCAACCACATTGTCTGGAATGGATGGTAGTGCATGTGGGGACTGGCGGTAGACGGAGATATCGGCGGGGAGAGAGGTATTAAATTTCGATGACGTTCCGATCCAGTCAAGCACCGTAATGTCCCCTTGGCGATTCACAATTTCTTGCAAAAGGAGTCCGAGCGCAACGTCCGCCTCACGAGTGTATTCGACATGTATATCGCTGCTGAATATCCCGATCAACGAGTATGCAACATCTACTTTCACTGTTGCTTCGCGGGTTGAAGCCAAGCGGAGCCTTCGACGCACGGAAAGCATTTCTGGAGAAAAGTGAACAAGAGCATCTTCGGCATCGGTGGCCCTCGCCAGCTCTGAGTAGATTTTTGGGGAAATTTTATGGTTGGGGCTGTCGTCATGGAGGTACAACTCCCATTTGCGGTCGTAGAAACGGATGACTTGGGGTGCGAGGAGTTCTTGTAGTGTCCACACACGAAACATCCATCGATTATGTTCGAGTTTGGAGGAATTGGGTGGGTTCGACTTGGATGGGTGGGCAAGGAGGACGAGCGTGAGCGCTGAATTGTTGTACCACTTGTACATGAAGCGGATGGACTTCTCATAAACATCCCTATCCTTCTTGTCGATGCAGCAGGTATCGCTCCATGACCATTTATAAGCTGTATAGTCGTCCCGAATCACTGCGCAGAATTTACGCAATTTCTCATTTGGGAGATCATGGACCGAGTTTCCGGAGACATCTTCGAAAGATGGTTCGTTCTCTTCCCATGTATGAGAGAACATGACATAGAGGAAATAGCATTCCACGACTTCCTTGATGCGATCCACGTTTGGCGCCGTAGACATCAACGAGACTAGTTCATGAAAGATCAGGTCCTCTTTGAATCTGCGTCTTCGCTCTGCCCGGTCACAAAGATGGCCCTCCTCGACATGGATGAGTATGAATGGAGATGCGTCGAAAATAGCTTCAATGATTTTATCGATCTCGACGAGCGTCTCGAAGTAGTTCTTGTGCAGTCCTGCAGAACGTAATCAATCTCTGACCTTCAGGCTAGTGTAGGAGATACTTACGGCGAGCCTCAGGATCATCGGAATTCTTGATCTTCGAAAACATGTCGCTCAATGTGGTGGACGCCTCCTTATGATTCTTCATACCATGCAATGCCACGTATCTCCTCTGGTATCCCGTAGGATACGATGGATCTAGTTCTATTGCCTGAAAATATGCATTATTACCCATCCGGTCTGAAGATACAACAATGAACACCCATACCCATTCTGCATCTGTCAAGGCATGCTTCCACGATTTCAGTTGCGCTTCTGCCTCGCTTCGTTTCGCGAGGAGATGGACGATGCAATGAGAGCAGCGGGGTGAGAAGTGTGCAATTGCACTGCCATTCACACATTTCACTGTCGTATTGTTTTCTATTTCGAGTGGCGCATGGTCGTTGTGCACGATATCCGGGACGGATCACTTGAATACGTGGTATGGAAAAGAAGTTGTGCCCGAACTCACCCACAAGACAATCTGTGAGGACCAATGCCTCGGTGTACCAAGCAACGGCATCGCCGTACCTACTATGGCACATTGCCTCATCTCCAAACCCTTCTGAAATCGACGCAGACAGTCAATTTTGGGGCGACAATTTGAAATGCAACTGCTCACCACTGAGCGAGCTAAGTTTTGCCTTTATGCTTTCCAAGTCTTCGCTGAGGCTAGTCTCCTTTGCTGAGAAGTAGTTGATCACTCCTGGCATCCGACAGGATTTAGACAAGGCTCGACACCTCAGTTCGTGAATATCGTATATCAGATCATGTAGGTCCCAATCAAATACCTTCCGACGCGTGTCAATCCACGTGGCAAATACGGCTTAAGGGACTTACCATCAAGATGGTATTTGCTTCGGGAACGTGGAGAAGCGATCCTAGATTAGGTACTGCATCCAATACTTTCAGAACTCTTTCGTACTCTTCGCCATCCATGAAGCGATTTGCGAGGAGAAAACACTTCCGTGCCTGCATATTTTGGCGATCAACATTAACGACTCCCATGCATGGAATTAACACACTTACAATGACCAATCCATCCAAGTTAGTGTCCGGCAAATTATCAGGGAGGTCAATTCCGCAATGTACTTGATCGGGACGTTTGACGTCGAGAAAGGTGAGAGACTAGGAATAGAAGGTTTATGTAATAGTTGAGTGAGATCTCTGAATCGTGCATCTTACCTTGACGCAATCAACGAAATGTTTGGCGTTGCTATTACAGACGTGAGGTCTACACCCAAACGCACGCATCGCCCCCTCGGTGTCTCCCTGCCCATGCAGTGCAACGCCTTTCGCGACGTAAGCTATCAATGGTGCTTGGTCATTGTTTAACTGTACGCACATTTAACTTAGTGATGGTACCATGGGAGGAGGCCAAGTTACCGTGATCGCATCGGCATCCTCCAACGCCCCAGGCCAGTTCTCCTGTCGGACCCGAACGAGAGCACGGTTAGCACGTGCATAGTGGATAAAATCTGGATGCTGATCATCTCCAATTTCCCTTGATAGTTGTTCCTCGCTCTCCATAAAATTCCCCCCTTTCCATGCTTCATATGCCGCGTTATCGATATACGTAAACTGTGCTCAAATGAGCGAAACCGCGGCGCGATATGAGAGAATTAGACTTACTGTAACGAGCTCCGACTGGCTTGGAGACAAAGAGAGGTGCTAAGGAAAAGGATGAAAAGGACGAGGTCACGAAGATCATGTATGCTTACGCGGAATAGGTAAGACCTATCAATAACAGCCGAAAGGTTCCGTATAGTGATATCGTCGTCTCTTCCTCCGCTTGCGAGAAGAGTGTCATCTGGCGAAATGGCTGCGATAAGTACCTCCCTACGAGAGCGGAGGGGTTTTCTCAGAGGGAGGTTCTCGGATGTGTCCCAGATGTCAATAGCCTTAGCGCGTCCTGTTGAAACAGAGACAAGGAAGCGGCCACTATGGGATACAGAAAGAGAGGTTATGAGATCTCCAGAGGGTGCTTCCCATTCAGGGAGAAGGGTTCGAGTCAAGACGTCGAAACACTTGATCGAACCGTTGGATCCCCCAGCGAAGAGGCGGTGACCATCAGTGGACCAAGCGAGTGAGTACGTCGCTTGAGTGTTAGGTATCGATCCTAGTTGTGTCCCGGTGCGACTGTGCCAAATCCGAATCGAGGAATTATCCTGGCCAACGACACGGTAGCCCGAGGCGATGCGACCGACCGCTGGTGAGAACTTGACCGACGAGACCGGTGATGAAAGGTGGTGTCTCAGTGGGCCAACAAGACGTTCTCTTTTTTCCATGCACCAGACGACCACTACCCCATTTTCCGATCCGCTCGCGACGCGCAACGAGTCGAGCGTTATGTCTAGTGCAGTGATCTTCCCCATACGCTCCTCCGTTGCGAACTCTCCCACTCTCCGACTCGGTTGGGTCGCCATGTCCCAAATCACCATCTTTCCATTATCATCCCCACTGACGATCCACTTTCCGTCCTCGGAAGCAGCTATAGTGCTCACGCCACGCGGGTGTTCCATTGGTGGCTCCACCTCTTCGAGCTTGGCTTTCTCTACATTCCAGAGTCGAATATTGTTGTCGCCATGGCAAGTACTCGCTATGCGTCTCCTGCCAGCAAGAAACACCAACGACGATATTGGACCACCACGGCCATCGATTCGGCACAGAACATCCGAGTCATCTTCAAATTTACGCGAGTCAGCAACCACAGCAATGGATCCATGAACACCATCATCATGCTCACTCTGAGGCCATCCCCCGCCGTGTCTATCGTGCGCTGTGCCGCCCTGGATGGCGGTATCCCCGGGTGCCCCCGGGTCGTGGTCATGGGCAATATTCTTGGGTGTTCCTAGGTCGTGTCAGTTTTGAATAAGGATGCTTCCTCTGGAATACGTCACTCTTCACTCTTTGCCGCCGCAGGCCAGCCAGCATCATGGTGAACAGCAAAATACATCCTGGTAGCAAATAGTAAAGCATCGACGATGGGGCCTGGGATGCGAAGAGTAAGGTCTTTAAGGTTGGTACGCCTCGCGTCATGAAAGTTTAAGCTTAGCGCTTCCCTCTGTCAACTAACAGTGTCGATGCTACGGGTCGTGTTATTCAAGTTTCCCCTTCCCAACGTAGGAGCTGGGGATTGGTAACATGCCGGTCTTATGAACTCACCCGTCTTGTCGCCCGCCCTTGAATCCAGAGAACGGTCGCACGTGCGCTGCACAGTTATTTTGAATTTTCTGTCCCTCTTTGCTGTCAATGACATGTCGGTGTCACGAAGCTGCTGGCAGTCGCACTATGTAGTAAGTACTCATCCGATGGTTCCAAGAATCTTCCTATCATTGTGTTCTTCCTATCACACTTGGGCTTCTTTGACGTTATTCAGACGCATCATGAACGGCGTCGTATTCTTGTACAAGTTCTTGAGGACACAGTCCAACAACCTCGGTTCGGTTCTTACACTGACTCAAGTGTGGCTTGCAGGAACTTCTGTGCCACAGTGGCAGGTACACGCCCAAATTAGGGTTTCGCACAGCAGACATTTTCCGTCATTTGTTAACACAATATATTTCCAATGTTGTATGAAGACCAGTGTAACACACTTGGAGTGATTTATATATTGTTTGTGGTACAGCAAGTATGACATATCCAGGTGACATAATACAGTGACTCCAAAAACTGTTCCAATGTTTTGTAGTTTTGTAGTGTATGTGGAATAGCAGTTGTGGGCGTGGGAGTCCCGCTTAGTGTTGGTGGGAACATATGACGTACAAACCCCTGGCTAC
>JBBPRI010000392.1:0-17391 GCA_038092955.1 Boletus pseudo-olivaceus
ACTTGACCAAATGGATGTATCAACAGCATACCTCAACGGAGAACTGGAGGAAGACCTATACATGCTACCTCCGGAAGGCGTTCCGATCCAACCCGGATACTGCTGGAAACTCCGACAATCGCTATACGGACTTAAGCAAGCCCGTCGAACTTGGAACAAACCATTAGACCGCAAACTCGGAGAACTCGGATTCACCCGCCTGGACGCCGAAACATGTCTTTATGTCTTCCGGAAAGATGGTCAAGTTTGCTTCCTAGTCGTCTATGTGGATGATCTACTTCTAGCCGCCACCACCCGAAAGTTCATGAACTCCGTGAAGTCAAACCTCTCCGCTGCATTCACAATGCATGACCTTGGAGAAGCAAAGTATATTCTCGGAATCGAAATCCGACGAAACCACAAACTCCGAGCAATCTCCTTGTGCCAGTCCCAGTACTGCCGTACAATTCTAGAACGGATCGGAATGTCCAGCTGCAAACCAGCGTGGACCCCAATGATACACGGACTTCAACTTTCCACAACTTATCCAGAAGATGATCGCGTTATCCCGGAGATGATTATTGAAGGAAAACAGGTTTCGTACCTAACCGTCATAGGATCACTCATGTACCTCATGCTCGGAACGCGTCCGGACATCGCATACGCAGTGGGCACTCTCAGTTGTTTCAGACAGCGCAAAACCAAAACTCATACATTGGGAAACTACCAAACGTGTACTCCGATACGTTCAAGCCACTAAGGACATGGAGCTCCGATTTGACGGATCGGAACTATCCACAGACATGGATTTCCACGGTTATTCCGATGCAGGCTGGTCACAAGACCCAGACAACTCACGCTCCACCTCCGGCTTCATATTCATCAGCAATCGCGGAGCTATATCCTGGTCCAGTAAACTGCAAACCATGGTGGCCCTCTCCACTACGGAATCGGAGTACATCGGACTTAGTAATGCCGGACAACATTTGGCTTGGCTCCGAACCTTCTTTGATGAAATAGGACAAGCACAAAAGGCTCCCACAGAACTGCTCTGTGATAACCAAGCCGCCATCATTCTTTGCCGTGATCCGCAATTCCGAGCCCGGACAAAACACATCCAACGGAAATACCACTTCGTCCGAGATGACCTCGTCGGAAAGGGAGAAGCGATCGTTCGGTATGTCTCAACCAAGGACATGGTTGCGGATATCCTCACAAAACCGCTTGTGAGAGAACAACACTGGAAATTTGTTCAGGGCATGGGATTACGGCTACACTTGAGTGGGAGTGACAAAATACAGCCAACTCCAGAGACTACTCTGGAGTTATAAGCATCCGAAGGAATCTTGTAGGTGCCGCACGCATTCCGGAGTTTTCAAAGGAGAACTCCGGAGTATTCCTCTGAAGTATCGCTACCGCTCAGTAAAGAGCATTTACATACCTTTCGCCACAGATCAAGGATCGTCTGCGCCTCTTAGATCATTCAGGTATGAGTACGCCTACATTACCCAGTATAAAGTAGATAGTTACCTACCCGACACCTCAGTTGTTCTCGCCCAACTTAGGCAGCGACTGAGGTGAGCGGATCTTTAACACACACATTACTTCCGTACTAATTACCGTAGTTCCGGACCTTACCGGACTTCGCAGGTAAATACAATAGTTGTTCTCGCCCGACTTAGGTAGCGACTGAGTTCCGGACCTTACTGGACTTCGCAGCTCCGCTACTCCGGAACCTCGGACTTTAACAAGGACTATTCTTCATAGTCAGCCATCCCGAAACCACTGTCACCCTGCACTCCGGTCACGTGCAAACAGCCGAAGCTAGTTGCACTCTCGCATAACAAAAGATTAAGGTTATTCCTGGTTGTTGCCATTGTGCTCAACCCACACCTTTTTACTGGAACCTACATCAAGGAGATGTAGTTGTTATGATATATTTTCACTTTTCCTTATCTTATCTTATCTCTTAATCACATGTGGTTATCTAATCTAGCCATGTGGCTATCTTATCAGATCAAACGGACTTGTCACTTTTTCTTTTGTTTGTGACTCATGGACGCTCACTTATAGATTATTCTCATGAGATCCAATCTTGTTCTCACATTCATTTCCACTTCCTTCTCTTCCATTATGATGCCTCATGCATCACAATGCCCATCACATGCTCTTTTAATTACCGTCATAATATATACTAAAGTAGTACTTATCGTACATGCTCAGCATGGTCTGTGCGCACTCTTGTACTGTATATATGTAAACCTGCAATGCAGACCAGGGAACCCTCAGTTTGGTTCTCCTGGAGTTTCCCCTCAGAGCTTCAGACGCTAGAGCTGCCCTCATCTCCCTACTCTTAGTCCCTGGAACTTGTGATAGCAACCTTAGGCTTTATCAGCTTTTAGGGTTGTTTCAGTAGTATGTTGTTACAATGAAAAGATTCAATCTCTCCACCTATTGGGTCGAGTCCTTCCCAGAAGACAAAGAATCCATACTTCCATCTCACTCTCTGACACAATCACTCTTCTCCGCTGTACCTGAACCATTACTGCGAAGAATCGAATCCTGAAGTACCTCTCAGAATTCTCCAAACCTCCCCCCACCTCCCCGCCATCTCACCCCTTCCAGTATAAGCTGCAGTTCCTCAAGTGGTCACCACGTGCAAACCAAGATCCCATCGGTAGATCCCACCCCTACGCACAGATCCATAAATCCTCCTCCACAAGAATCCCACGAGGAAGAACTGTTTGCGGACATACCTGAAGGACCCCCTGAACCAGATCCAGACTACCTGATTCATGGCCCGGACTCCAATATTAACAGTGATGACGAAGACATGGGCAAGGAAATTAAAGCTGCCCTTCCGGATGATTTCTCCGGAGAACCTGAAGATGCCTCTTAATGGAGCAAGGCAATGGCAGGATACTTCTCCCTCCACAAAGATGTTTACAGCGACACGCCAAAAGCCTTGATATTCCTTAATAAGATGACCAAAGGAAGGGGGAAGGCGTTCACAGAAGGGTGGCTTACCGGAATCCTGGATAATCAAATCCCTATTGGAAAATCTATCCTAACCATCGTCGAAGATGCCTTCGATTTCACTTTCTCTCCATATGATGCGGCAGTCCAAGCCTGTATCAACCTCACCACTCTCCACCAAAATCCCCTTGAAACAGGCAGCTTTGAGAAGTTCATATCCAACTTCAATCTCTACACTACCCAATCTGGGATCACTGATTTCAATGCTCTTTCAGAATGGTTTCTCCAAGGAATCCGACCAAAATTAACCCGCCTCCTGGTTGACTCCGGTCGGATTAATTCAATCAAAACCATGGAAGACCTTTACAAAGCTGCCTCCGAAATTGAAGGAAATCAAAACCGACTCTCTGCAATCACCGGAGGAAGGCCACTCATTATGGAGGAAACGGAGGGAAAAGGAGAGATCCCAATGCAATGGATGTAGACCGACTCACTATAAATCCCCAGGAATGGGCAAAATTAATGAGGGAAAACCGATGTGTTGTTACAATAATTTTCAATCTTATCTTATCTTATCTAATCTTTTCATCACACGTGGTTATCTAATCAACCATGTGGCTCATCTTATCAAGATAACGGACTTGTAACTTTTTCTTTCTCTCGCGACTCATGGACGCTCTAGACTCCCTCTATTTTCTCACGAGATCCAATCTCGTTCTCACATTCATTTCCGTTTACCTCTCTTCCATTGTGACGCCTCATGCATCACAATGCACCTCACACACTCTTTTAATCTCCGTTATAATATATCCTAAAGTAGTACTTATCGTACACGCACAGCATGGTCCGTGCGCACTCCTGTACTGTATATAAACCTGCAATGCAGACCAGGAAACCCTCAGTTTGGTTCTCCTGAAGTTTCCCCTCAGAGCTCTAGTCTAGAACTGCCCTCCTCTCTTACTCCTTAGTTCCTGGAACTGGTGATAGTAACCTGATAGCATTCTGCTTTTTGGGTTGTTTCATGTGTCATCTGTAAGAAGCAAGAATGTTCCACCAAGAATCATCCCAGATATTCCCCAAATCCCCACTGCCGCCCGCAACAAACCCGAGTCATGGAAACTACTACTCCACCCCCTTCCAATGATCTTGACAAATACTTTGTCACTCTAGGGAAAAGTAATGGAAGATCCACTGTCCTATGCACATTACAGATCACCTTTGACCCAGGATACAATGAGTCCGGAGAACCATTTGAACAAAGTTCTCAAATGGAAGGCGCAACAAACTGGGAGCATATTGATGTGCTCAACACTGAAGCAGTAATTGGAGACGGGCCCAAGGTATGCGCATCCAACGAAACAGATTTTTGAAAAGCAGGGATGGGCCGACGTCATCACCTGCTTCGTTTACAATTGCCCTTGTATTTATTTCTGGATCAAAAAGTAATTCTATTCAGATTCTGCTTTCGATCTGGAACAGGGATGCCAAAATTGTTGGAGTTAAAGGCTTACAGTACTTGACAGTGGAGCAACTGGATGCTTTATACATACATCGGGACACCATCAAAAAGCTAAAACTCCCGGTAACCTGACTAATGGAACCGGTGGAAGCATGGAACGTCAATGGAACGTGGAATACATCCAGAACCATCAAATACAAAACTCAAATTGTACTAAGTTACGACAGACTAAGGGAAAGACAAGAATTCTACATCCTCAACTGTGGAAAGGACAAGATCATACTTGGTCTCCCTTTGTTTAGGACCATCAACCCAGAAATTGATTGGAAGTCTGGGAAGGTAGTGATAACCACCACCAAATGGACTCTGACCCTAGGAGTCCACAGTTCAGTAACAGAACAATGCTATTTGCTCTGCTACCTTGGAATGGATGATGAAACCTGCATACAGGAAGAGCTTGGACAACAATTTCGGAATTGGTCCTGGGAACAATGCGCAAAATTCTACCGCACTACTGGCGAATGTCCAGAATTTGCCCTCAGACAAACAACCCTGTCCACTACAATTGCTCAACAGAACGCAGGGCACAAGGTTACTTTACCCACGGCCTTCAAGGACTTTACCAATGTCTTTCATAAAAAGGATATTATGAAACTTCCTGTTAAAGTCCGAAGGTCTGGAGTTCAGCGCTGCAAAGTCCAGAAAAGTCCAGAGCTCAGTTGCTGCCTAAGTCAGGCGAAACAACTGTTTCTATTTACCCGCAAAGTCCAGAAAAGTCTGGAGCTACAGTAATTAGTCTAAGAGTGATATGTATGGAGGAATGCTACTCACCTCAGTCGCTGCCTAAGTCGGGCGAAACAACTGAGGTGTCGGGTACAGAACTAGGTACTTTATACTATGTGATGGAGGCATACTCGTACCTGAATAAATGAGGGGGAATATGTGATCCTGATGTGTGGCGAGAGGTATGTAAATGTCTTTTACCGAGCAGTGGTGGTATTCCGGAGGAATACTCCGGAGTTCTCCCTTGAACTCCGGGGCGCATGCGGCACCTACAAGATTTCTTCGGATGTTTGTGCCTCTGGAGTAGACTCCAGAGTTGGCTGTATTTTGTCACTCCCACTTGAGTGTAGCCATAATCCCATGCCCTGAACAAACTTCCAGTGTTGTTCTCTCACAAGTGGTTTTGTGAGGATGTCCGCAACCATGTCCTTGGTTGAAATGTACCGAACAACCACTTTCTACTTTTCCGACGAGGTCATCTCGGATGAAATGATATTTCCGTTGGATGTGTTTGATCCGGGCTCAGAATTGCGGATTGTGGCAAAGAATAATGGCAGCTTGGTTATCGCAGAGTAGTTCTGTAGGAACCTTTTGCGTTTGTCCTATTTCATCAAAGAAGGTTTGGAGCCAAGCCAAGTGTTGTCCAGCATTGCTAAGTCCGATGTACTCCGATTCCGTAGTGGAGAGGGCCACCATGGTTTGCAGTTTGCTGGACCAGGATATGGCTCTGCGATTGCTGATGAATATGAAACCGGAGGTGAAGCGTGAATTGTCTGGGTCTTGTGACCAGCCCGCATCGGAGTAACCATGGAAGTCCATGTCTGTGGATAGTTCTGATCCGTTGAAACGGAGCTCCATGTCCTTTGTGGCTTGGACGTATTGGAGTACGTGTTTGGCAGTTTCCCAATGGATGAGTTTTGGTTTCGCGCTGAAACGGCTAAGAGTGCCCACTGATTTCTTCGGATGTTTGTGCCTCCGGAGTAGACTCCGGAGTGTTGGAGACTCACTCGTACGATTACATCTTGGTCATCATCTTGACACGATAGTCTATTGCAGCGCGTCACCAAACATCGGTGCTGTTCCTTATTTGGCATAGCACGTGACTCATACTTCACATCGTTCGTTGTCAGGGTGGACATCCTCAGCCAGTTACATCCACAGGCTGAGGTATGCATCCACCCCCAGACCCTCTTGCAGATGACTGATAGCTACTCTAGCCCACTTGTGTTCTAGGTAGCTTGCAATCTTAGCCAGTTACATCCACAGGCTGAGCCCACTTGTGTTCTAGTTCTAGGTTCCTTCACGGAGTTGGCTGTATTTTGTCACTTCCCCCTTCTTGTCCTTATGATCATGCCATTAATCTCAAAGACTCATTCATCCCAAAACATGCCAAAGCTTATCCCCTCAACCCGAAGGAAAGAGACGCCTGTAAAGAATTTATCGACGAACATCTAGCATTGGGAAAGATCTACCCATCAAAATCTCTGCAGGCCTCCCCCTTCTTTTTTGTTCAAAAGAAGGATGGGAAACTCTGACCCTGCCAAGATTATCGGCATCTTAATTCCCATACTATCAAAAATGGTTATCCCCTTCCTCTTATCTCCAATCTCGTTGACAAACTTAAAGGATCATCGATCTTTACCAAATTTAATGTTTGATGGGGATATAATAATGTCCTCATTAAGCCTGAAGATTGCTGGAAGGCCACTTTCCTCACCCCTTTCGGACTCTTTGAACCAGCCGTTATGTTCTTCAGCATGTGTAACTTCCCCGTGACATTTCAAGCCTTCATGGATAATCTCTTCGGAGATTATATTGCAGAAGGTTGGCTCATCGTCTATATGGATGACCTCCTCATCCACTCCTCCAACCCCACCCTTCATGAGGAATGCACTCGGAAAGTGCTCCAACACTTCTGTGAACACGAAATGTATTTGAAATTGGAAAAGTGCACTTTTGCCGCCAAAGAAGTGAAATATCTCGGCATGCTCGTAAACAGAACCGGTGTCCGCATGGACCCTGTCAAACTCAGAGCCATCGCAGAATGGAACCCCCCAAAGGATGTCAAGGCAGTCTGCTCCTTTCCTGGATTTTGCAATTTCTATTGGAAATTCATCCCCTTGGTTTCGGAAATTGCCCGCCCCCTTCTCGACCTCACAAAATCCTCCTTTCCATGGACCTGGAGTGACTCCCAAGAAAAAGCTTTCGGTACCCTGCAATCTGCCTTCACCCATGAACCTGTCTTGGCTTTCCCAGACCCCACTAAGCCATTCACTATCATGACCAACGCCTCTCTCACTGTCTCTGGAGGCGTTCTGATGCAACTGGACGGTAATGGCGATCTTAAGCCGTGCGGGTATATCTCCCAGACCTTTGCCCCTGCGGAATGGAATTACAACATCTTTGATCAAGAATTACTCGCGGTCATCCGCGGACTAGAGGAGTGGTGTCAATACCTCTTGGGCTCGGCCTTTCCGGTCACTGTCCTCACCGACCACAAAAACCTCACCTTCTTTAAAGAACCTCAAAAACTGTCTCACTGACAAGCCTGATGGTTACTCTTCCTCCAGGACTTTGACCTGGACTATACCGTTCTCCCCGGCTCCCAAATGGGACCCACCGACGCATTGTCCCGCAAGGACGCGGTGGACACCACTGACAATAACACTGCTATACAGCCCCTCCCCTCTCATGCTTTTGACCACCAACTCTGTGCCATTGACCTCTCCCTTGTGGATAAAATCCGTGACTCTTCAAACTCCGACCCCCTGGTCCTCTCCACCCTAAAGGCAATGGAGACCGATGAGCCACTGTTCCACTGTTCCTCTCTGGTGGACTGGGCCTTTGACGACGGTCAACTTTACTGTATTTTAAGGGCCGCCTATACGTTCTGGATGCCGCGCGGTCCAACCTCGTTGCCACCGCCCACAACTCCCCAGAGGGTGGTCATGGTGGACATCTCTGCACTGTCGCGCTGCTCTCCAAGGGCTATTGGTGGCCCAGCCTCTCCTCCTTTGTCTGCCGCTATGTCAGTGGGTGCGCGGTTTGCCAGACCTATAAAGTCCAGACCCACCCAACCATTCCCCCACTTAACCCTCTGTCCATGGAACACACCCACCCTTTCCAGAACCTGTCCATGGATCTTATCACGGACCTTCTACCTGTTTGTGGTTTCGATTCTGTCATGGTTGTGGTCGACCATGGGCTTAGTAAGGGGGTGATCCTTGCCCCTTGTAGTAAAACGATCGATGTGGCAGGCATTGCAAACCTCTTTTTCGAAAATGTCTTTAAACACTTTGGTCTACATGACTGTTTACTCTCCGATCACGGTCCACAATTTGCCTCCACTTTCGCAAAGAAACTAGCCCACCTACTCCATTATGATGTCTCCCTCTCATCCGCCTACCACCCCCAAACTGATGGAGAAACAGAATAATACAACCAAGAACTGGAAACCTACCTTCGGATTTTCTGTGATGGACAACCCCACAAATGGATGGACCTCCTCCCCACTGCGGAATTCACCCACAATGCGGCTATCCACACCATCACAGGGAAATCCCCCTTCTCTTTAATTATGGGATATGAACCTCGATCCTACCCCCCACTCGGCCGAACCTTCCTTCCTGCGCTTGATAACTGGCTCTCCCAAATTGAGGATGCACGTACAGAAGCCGAAGCCACGCATAAACTCGCCCAACTACAAATGAAGGAACATATCTTCTCACAATTCAAACCATGGAAAGTCGGAGATAAAGTATGGTTAGACTCAAAGAATTTGAAACTACAAACACCTCGGAAGTTCGCACCCCGAAGAACTGGCCCCTTTGAAATAACCAAGTGTTACAAATATTGTGGACCTCTCCCCTTTTTCCTCGTCCTTCCCACCTTCCCCCGACACATTGTACCTCGACCATCCCAGTCAGGGCCTTTTCCACCAGATGTTATTCAACTCGGAGATCCCTGACACAGCTTGGGCGGACTCAATCGAGGTGGAATTATTCACAGCCTCTGTGACATAATTCCAGACCCTTTTCATTTATTAGACATACTGATCAGGCCCAATGGTCCGGACTCTTTTCATCTTACAATGGACCTTTTACTCCTTGGTAGTAATCTCTAGTTTACTATCTCATGCTCCATTATCCCCCATTTTAGGCTGTCTCCTTTGTTCCCTATATTTAGGAAGTTCCGACTCTAAACTACTAGAAGTAGTATATGTATATATTTGGAACTCCGCTTGTCACAACTCTAACCTTAATCTACACAATCCAGCACTGATTAGCTTCACTGCGGGATTCTTCTGAGAAGCCTGCTTCTATTCCCTCAGCTCACTTCTCCCACTCCGACTCCACATCATCGGAATACTATACTGGTGGAACTACTTCTTGTAGTCAGCCATCCCAAAACTGCTGTCGCCCTGCACTCCAGTCACGTGCAAACAGCCGAAGCTAGTTGTGCTCTCACATAACACCAAGGTTATCTCCTCCGTGGCCTTCCGACTAAAGCTGCCGAAACAATGGAAAATCCACAATGTTTTCCATGTGGCCCTATTAACCTCATATCGGAAAACTCCCGAACATGGTCCGAACTTCCCTCAACCACCACCAGAGCTTATAGGCATGGAAGAAGAATACAAAATAGAGAAAATCATCAATCATCGCAGAATCAATAATCGGAGGCAATATCTCATCCACTGGAAAGGATACTCTGATGCGGAATGAACTTGGGAGCCTGAGGGAAATTTTGGCAATGCCGACTCAGTCCTGCAGGAATATAAAAAGAGACTCGGACTTTGAAATACCTCTTCCCCTCAGAACTATGTACATGTCCTCTTCTGTCCCAACCCTTCCCCTCGCCATCCGCTTATCCCGCCTTCCGTTATACACCCGCTGACTTCTCTATGTGGCCCTATTCAAAAACCACCAGGCCCAACAAGCGCTCTCCACCCTCCCCTTCTACTCCAGTAATGATACCCTCGTATACCTCACCCGCCTGTTCCGGCTTTATGCCACAGTTTGAACCATTCTCGCCAGGACCATCTGGCAGCCAATAAATCCCCCTCTTCTCCCCAACTCCTATTCCAACAACAACACTCCGGCGACCCAGGTGGTTGTGGAACAAGTCCTTGATGAATCAAGAAACCTCAACCTCACCCTCTGTTACATTGAGGGATTGGACCATTGCATTACTCTCCTCCCCCCCATGTCACCAATGGCATTCTCCAACCAATCCTCATCTCCCTCACCAAGGATGAACAATCCATTTATTTTGAGGAATCCCCTTCCCCCGAGGAACCCCGGGCAAAACACTCCGCCAACCTACCAAGAGAGCTTATCCCCCCTCCCTTCATTGCAGACCTTATTGACAGCTTTACCCAACTCCGACGAAATGACTCCCCTTACCCAGGAGGAGGACTCCCTCGATGAGCTAATACAGCATCTGCCAAGTTATCTGTTGAGAACAATGACTCCGACGCCACCCTCACCCCCAGAAGTACTCCGACAGGCCAACCCAAGTCATCTGTTCCCCTATCTCTTCTCAACCCCGTACCTCCAGCTGCCGATGGGACTACAATCCGCAGACCCATTCGCCCCATCCTGCGTAGACGTCGTGCCCTGGTCTTCTCCGCCGGGTGTCATATCCCATATTTTCTTCCTGTCTTATTTCCGTCTTTCCAAACTTACTCCGAGCCTTCACAGCGAACTCCGGTGCGTTCTCGTGCGAGACGTACCTCCGGAGTTCCGGAGTTCCGTATATAGTATTCCTTGTTCTCTCTGTCATACGTTTCCCCTTATGTCTTAGTTTCGCTTCATAGACAAACTCCGTACCTGTGCTCGCCTACGAGCACAGCTCCGGCTTCCTTACATCCGGCTCCATATCACTTACCAATACACTTAGTAATACGTTCCTCCGTCTCAGTATATAAAGTCTCTCCGAACTCATG
This sequence comes from Boletus pseudo-olivaceus, assembly GCA_038092955.1. Lineage (NCBI taxonomy): Eukaryota > Fungi > Basidiomycota > Agaricomycetes > Boletales > Boletaceae > Boletus > Boletus pseudo-olivaceus. Next base: position 11,145 of record JBBPRI010000392.1, read on the forward strand.
TATTCCCTCAGTTTGAATATTAACTTAGTATCATCTCCACTCTCTGAACCTCCGACCTTGAGTCTTGACGACTCTCCTCCGACCATCCGCTCGACTTAAGTACTTCACACTTAACGGCTTTAACTCTTCTCCCCGACACCTCCGAAATCCGGGACACGACTCCGACAAGGGCACACCACACAAGGTGAAGCCAATGTCCCATTACTACGAAGACAACTCCGGACCATCTGGAGTTCGACCAGAGATCCAGTACTTAACAGTATATTCAAACTAACACTTGTTGAGAGTCCCTCACCATGGCTACGTGTACCAGATCCCAGACTCGTGCTTTAGGCACTCGTCCCCCATCCCCCAGATATAATCCATTGAGCGTTTTCGGAAGTAGTCGCCGAGGACCTGAACTCGTCGACCAGTTCTGGAGTTTCTGCGCTTGTCACACCCCCGCCAACTCCGCTTCCGCTTCGCGCCCACCTCCGCAATCTCCTACTCTGGGCGCGCATATTGAAGATATAGAGGATAACGCTTCTCCTCAATCGAGCATTCACTTGAGAGAGCGATCCCTCCATACTCCCCCCAACGACCCAGGACATCAGGACAGTCCCGGAGGTGATCCCTCCGATGATGACCCGGACGATGATCCTGAGGACAACCTCTTCCCTGACCCCGATGACTCCGACGAAGAGCACATCCCACAAAACACCCTCGCTCAATTGGCAAGCGCCATCCAAGGCCTTGCTCACTCTACTCGGCGTCCTTCCTCCGACTCTACCCCCCGGACTAAAGTCCGAGAGCCCGACCAGATTGACACGACCAATCCCCGAAAACTCCGGGTTTTCCTAGTGCAATGCGAACTGAACTTTCAGGACCACCCTAAGGCATTCAAGGCTGACCGCGCCAAAGTCACATTTGCACAATCGTACTTGAAGGGTATGGCTCTTGAATGGTTCGAACCAGATCTCCTCCAGATGGAAGATCCGGCACTCCGCCCCATCTGGATGGACAATTACAAGGAGTTCATCCTAGAACTCCAGACCAATTTCGGACCTCACGACCCGGTCGCTGACGCGGAACACCAGCTTGACCACCTGACTATGAAAGATGGTCAAAGGATCAACAAATATGTCATCGAGTTTAATCGGATTGCTTCGCAAGTCCGAGGCTACGGAGAAGGTGCCCTCCGGCACCATTTCTATAACGGACTTCCCGATCGCATTAAGGATGAGATCTCTCGCGTCGGGAAACCCCCTACCCTTTCTGAACTCCGTTACCTCGCCCAGGCTATCGACGCGCGCTACTGGGAGCGCAAGTCCGAAGTTAGTCGTCAGGCGAAGCCTTCCTCCTCTCCATCCTCGACGAAACCCGACAAACCCTCCAACTCCGCGTCCTCCGGTAATCACTCCTCCGGTAACTCCAAGGACTCCAAGGAGTCCAAGGGCAAAGTTGCCAATGCTTCCGCTACTCCGAAACCCGACCTCTCTTCAAAGTTGGGAAAAGACGGCAAGCTGACAGACGCTGAGCGCAAACGTCGCTTCGATAACAAGCTCTGTATGTTCTGTGGTCAAGCAGGACATATGGCAAAGGAATGCTCGAAGTCGACCTCCCGCGCGTCCAAAGCCCGCGCCGCGACAACGACTCCAGAAACCAAACCGGAGGTCTCCTTGGAGACAAAAAAATAGTCCGCGACCTCCGTGACTCCACATGGGCTGGAGGTTGCGTTGAACCCGACCGTGCAACTAAGGAGATCCGTCTCAACGCGTCCGCTCTTTCCGATCCTAAGTCACTTATGCCTTCCGTCTCTCTTGTATCTTATCCGATCGCTCCTTTCCCCGCGCTTGTAGACTCCGGTTCCTCCGACTGTTTCATCGATAGTTCATTTGTTAATAAACACGGACTTTCCACTTATCCCGTGCCCCCGCTTCAACTCCGCCTCTTCGATGGAACAACCAACAGCACCATCACTCGAGCCATCAACCTTTCCGTCCGTTTCCAAACCGGTGATATCACTCCGTCGACGTTCTACGTCACTCCGCTGGATTCTACCTGTTCCCTTGTTCTAGGACACAACTGGCTCACCTGTTACAATCCGTTGATTGATTGGGTTTCGAGCAGTATATCACTCCGTTCACCTGAACAGGACTTGCCAGCACCCCCGAGATCTCCCCCACGGTCTCCGGAACCTCTTCCTCCTGATGACCCCACACCCTCCGATTTACCGAGTTTCTCCGATCGCAAGGCTCCCCCGATCGCGATTGTCAGCGCGCCCGCTTTCGCGCTGGCTTGTCGCCTCCAGGGTTCCATGCTCTCCGGAGTTCCTCCGGAGTATCACGACTTTGCAGATGTGTTCAGCAAAAGCAAGGCTTCCACCCTTGCTCTGCACCGCGAACATGATCTGAAGATTGAGCTGGAAGAAGAAGGCGCTTCTCCCCCATTGGGTACCACGTACTCCCTTTCACCCTCCGAACTCGAGTCCCTCCGCGCATTCCTCGATGAGCATCTAGCAATGGGGTTCATTTGTCCCGCTTCCTCCGCCCACGCAGCTCCGGTCCTCTTTGTCCGCAAGAAGGATGGATCACTCCGCCTTTCTGTCGACTTCCAGGGACTCAACAAAATCACGAAGAAAGACCGCTATCCCCTTCCCCGTATCTCCAATCTCTTAGACGCCCCTAGCTGCGCCAAGATCTACACCAAAATTGATCTCCGGCACGCATATCATTTAGTCCGGATCGCCGACGGCGATGAATGGAAGACCTCCTTCCGGACACGTTATGGCTCCTACAAGTGGCTCGTTATGCCATTCGGACTGACCAATGCGCCCGCGGCGTTCCAGCGGTTTGTTAATACCATCTTCGCTGATTTGTTAGATGTTTGCGTTATTGTCTATCTTGACGATATCCTGATCTACTCCGAGGACCCGTCCTCTCACAACGAGCATGTTCGGGAGGTCCTCCGACGACTCCGCAAACACGGCCTTTATGCGAAGGCATCCAAATGTGAATGGTCCTCCGACTCCACCGAGTACCTCGGCTACAACCTCACCCCCTCCGGTCTCACCATGTCTTCGGACAAGATTAAGACTATTCAGGAGTGGCCGGAACCTCGGAAGGTCAAGGACGTTCAATCCTTCCTCGGATTCGCCAACTTCTATCGGCGTTTCATCGATAATTACTCCGACATCGTCGTTCCTTTAACCCGTCTCACCCGCAAGGGTATCCCCTGGTCCTTCACCGACGATTGTCGTTCCGCCTTCCGAAGATTGAAGGAGGCCTTCACCACTGCTCCCATCCTCACTCATTGGCTTCCGGACGCTCCGATGATAGTAGAAACGGATGCCTCCGACTACGCTATCGCTGGTATCCTCTCCATCCGTTGCCCGGATGAGGAAATCCGGCCGGTTTCTTTCTACTCCCGGACACTTTCCGCTCCGGAGCTCAATTATGATACTCATGATAAGGAGCTTCTCGCCATCCACGAGTCCTTCCGGACCTGGCGCCATTACCTCAAAGGCTCCGGTACTCCGATTGACGTCGTCACGGACCACAAGAACCTTGAGTACTTCGCGACCACCAAGCTCCTGACTCGCTGGCAAGCCCGGTGGTCGGAGTTCCTTTCCCAGTTCCATATGGTCGTTCGTTTCCGCCCCGGACGCCTTGGAGCGAAGCCCGATGCCCTCACTAGACGCTGGGACGTCTATCCCAAAGAGGGGGATAAGGACTACGCTCGCGTCAACCCCCATAATTTCCGTCCAGTATTCACCCAAGAATAGCTCGCTGCGTCCCTCCGAGCTACTTACCTTGCAGCTCCGGTACTCCGAGCTAGCACCCTCTTCGATATCGAATCCCTTCACAGCGATATCCTCACTGCACTTCCCTCCGACCCTCTGGCTGCTACCCATCTGTCCTCCACCGAACCCTCCGATTCCCGATGGTCTATTGACACTGACGGTTTCCTCCGACTAGATGATCGAATCTATGTGCCAGACTCCGACGTCCTCCATCTCCGCGTCCTCCGTTATAAGCACGATCATCCCCTCTCCGGACATTTCGGACAGAACCGGACCTTGGAACTTATACGCCGCGAATATACATGGCCAGGAATCAGGACCTTTGCCAAAGACTACGTCTCTTCCTGTACTACCTGCGCACGCGCGAAGGTTCCGAGGCATAAGCCTTATGGGTTACTCAAACAACTCCCCATCCCGGAGAAACCATGGAACTCCATCTCCATGGATTTCATCGAACAACTCCCCCAGTCCTCCGGATTCACCGCCATCCTCGTAGTCGTGGATCGATTATCCAAACAATGTATCTTCATCCCAACCCACGACACAATAACTTCTCCGGAACTGGCAAAACTATTCCTCCTCCATGTCTTTTCCAAGCACGGAGTTCCCTCTCACATCACTTCCGATCGAGGTTCGGAGTTCGTCTCCCACTTCTTCCGTTCCCTCGGAAAGGCCCTCGACATCCGACTTCATTTCACTTCCGGTTACCATCCGGAAGGAGACGGCCAGACCAAGCGAATGAATCAGACACTCAAGCAGTACCTCCGGGTATATTGTAATTACCAACAGGACAACTGGTCCGAACTCCTCCCTCTCGCGGAGTTCGCGTATAACAATGCCCCGAGTGCTACTACAGGAGTTTCCCCGTTCTTCGCAAATAAGGGCTATCACCCCAACATCTCTGTACACCCCAAACGGGACCTCACCTCTGCTAGAGCCCGAGAATACTCCGTCGACCTCGATTCCCTCCACCAATTCCTCCGTGAAGAAATGGCTCACGCCCAAGAGCGATACCAAGGACCCGCAGACGCCAAACGATTGCCTGCACCAGACTTCAAAGTCGGTGACCAGGTATTCGTTAAGGCAAAGTATTTCTGGTCAACCCGGCCTTCCAAAAAACTCTCCGAAAGGAACCTAGGGCCATATACAATCATCGCTCAGGCGGGTAGTCACTCTCTCACTCTCCGTCTTCCGGAATCTATGAAATCTGTTCACCCCGTCTTCCACATTTCGCAGTTAGAACCCTCCATACCAAACACAATCCTGAACAGGGTTCAGCCTCCGCCTCCTCTGATCGAAGTTGACGGTGAACCGGAATTTGAGATCTCCGAAATCTTGGACTCCAAGATTGATCGTCGACGTTGTCATTGCCAACTGCTCTACCTAGTGAGATGGTTAGGCTACAAAGGTACTGATGATGAAACATCTTGGCTTCTAGCCACAAAACTCGGACACGCGTCGGACTTGGTAAACAATTTTCACACCAAATATCCGGACAGGCCCGGACCTCATGCGGGGCATTAATGGAGTCAGTTGACAAAAAACTAATTACAGTACTTCTATGTCAGACTCCGGATGGGGCTGTCTCACCTCCTCCCTTAACTCCTCCTGCTCCGCCTGCTCCTCCGCACCAATCTCCTCCTCCTCCTCTTCCAACACCTCCCTCACATCTTCCAGCGCGCCCAGCATAGCTGAGGACTGCGTTCTCCGCTCCAATCTCCCCTTCCACATCTCCACCACCATCTCCGTCAGCACCCTCGTCACCTCCAATAGGTCGCCGCCTGCCCCCTGCAGCGACGACCCGCCCTCTTCTTCCTCCTCACTCGACTCCAGACTCGTCCAGCATCGTTTTCGTTTCCTCCCCTCCGGCGAGGCCCCTTCCCGAGCCTTCTTCCGTTTCTGCGGCTCCGCTGGTTCTTGCCCTGGCCGCACGCACCGCACCTTCGCGTCGCCGCATGCCTTGCACGACCTGGACTTCCCAGCCCCGCGCTCGCACTCCAGTCCCCGCTCCGAGCACCGCACGCACTCAGGTGGGCTCCCCTTCTCCTTCGATGCACCCTGCTGAGTGCGCACCTGCTCGGCCTGTTTGGGTTGGCATTCGCGCCCAGCTCGACCCGTTACCACTCACCCGCTTCTTGGCCTCCTCCTCGGCCTTCTTCCTTGCCTCCTCCGCCTTCCGTGCCGCCTCCGCCCTCCGCGCCTCTTCTGCCTTCCTCTCCCTCACTCTCCGGTGTCGCTCCGTGAACTTGGCGTCGCAGAGCTCGTCGGCGCCCTCCTCGAGCCGTTCGTCGGACCAATTTTTGATATCGGTGAGGTCGGACATGTTGGATGATTGAGTTGAAGGCAAGAAAGCTGCTCCAGGGCTCTTTTATGTCCGCACCCACATCTCAAACTCCGATGGGAAGTTTCCGCATTGTTCCTCGCTAAGGCCTTCAGGGGTTCAGGCCTAAAGGGGGGATACTGTCA
>JBBPRI010000393.1:0-17335 GCA_038092955.1 Boletus pseudo-olivaceus
CTGGGGGGGGGGGGGGGGGCATGTTGAGATACATTAGACCTACTAGTTCACTGGCGACTACATTACCCGTAATGGTACATTATTCACACGCAGTCATTACACTTTTAGCACATCCTTCAGTCACTTCTACCACCCGACTGCACTTACTCACTACTAGAAATGCTTACTATCAAAATTTTAATCTGAAGGGTATGTGATCCAAATTGACCGCAGCCGTGAGGTGCTGGAAGACACTGTACAAGAATCGCCCCCGTGAGACCACTCGCCAACAGTGCCAAGATTTGTAACAAGTCTTGGAGCCACGCAAATTGTCCCCGCTCTTCGTTGTCGTGCCTGACTACCATCGGGGACAATTCGAGGAACGAGTCAGGCACGTAGCACACGCTCCTGCAAGCTTCCCATTCGGTCGAAAGAACCCCCGGCGCGTCGTGGCTCTTTGCCTTTTGGGTCAAATTCCACTACGTTCAGTGTTTCTCGCTCTTCCTCGCCCAAGGAAACATCTGAGCCCACAAGTGTAGCAATTAACAATTCCCAAAGTCGGCCCTGCTAACATGCATCCTCGGCACTTCTTCATAAGCCTTTGAAAGCCGACACCAACACCGTGTCATCCAAGTTGCCATGCGACCACAACAGCTCGGTAAGCCTACCTTTGGCAGAGACACCTTTCTCCCACTTACAAGGTCCCAAGTACGGACTTGGGAATCATCATTCCGATCTTTCCGGTGTTGAGCATACCGTGCACACGCGGGGCAACGAACGTGAAACACGTACAACATAATTCGGCATGTCCACCTGCCATGAAAGCATTCATCAATCGCCCACTCACCAGCCTTGAGAAGAACGCGTCTACGCACCACCTCGTGCATCTTCAAATCGCCCGCGACGCTACACAACATGTATGCCTCCACGCGGTCCAGCCCATGTTCAGCCACAAGGTACGTGATCATGTTGCGAACGGCCGAACGCGTGGCTTCCCGGATGTCTAAACGTACACATTCGAAATCGTTGCCCAAACATCCACACGGAAACGCAAAGAGGGCTCACCAGTATCGACGCCCGTCGTGCAATAATACTCATCGGCGTTTACGCGTGGCATCACAGTACGAAAATGAGGCGTCTTGGTGTATGGTTTGTCCTTGCGCACCGTTAGCCGCACGGTGACGTCCATCGGCGTCTCGATGGCCGTGCCTACCCAGCCCAAAGTCAGTCGATGCAAAACGCCCACGCATGCGACCACCTACCGCAGACCTCTTCCGATCGATCCCACATATCCTGTTCAGCGAGGTCGATCGATGAACTGTCGTTCACTCACCACCATCTCCCTGCGCCGCGTGTCCATCCTGCACAACATATCGCGCATCACGCAGCCGTCAGAATACGTCAATACACCAGTTGACCACTCCGTTTAAGAGAAAACCCAAGGCGCACCCCGATGGCAAACAACGCGCCCTCGACCTCGATCGGTAAATACAACGTCGCCCCCTTGGTCAAATGCTTCGTATCCAAATTCCCACCTGTCACATACGGCGGAATCGTCGACCACGCTCCTCGTTCACCCCTCGCGACGCCCATCTCACCCGCAAACGGACGCAGCGGGACGCGGATCCCTCTTTCCTTGTTCAGATACGCGTACCGTTCTACCTCCCCAGTGTCCGCGCTCGGGCTACCTCCCGCGTTCTCGGTGAGATCCCAAATCTTGAGCGCGGCCTCTGGAAATTCGTCCGCCAACAGTCCAAAACCGGGTATGAGTGCCGTCCAGCCCCAATCTGCCGTTCGCACGTCGAGCACGTCGATCTGGAGGGTGTCTCCGGGTTTCGCGCCTTCGACGTACACAGGCCCGTTGACTTGGTCGCAGAGCTCGAGTCTGACGGCGGCAATGGAGCTGGCGGTCGAGGTGGGGTTCAGTTGGCCGTTGGAGGCGTCGAGACAGGAGAAGTGGACGGTGGATCCGGAGGAAACTGTCAAGACTGGTGGGATACTACAGAGAGGTCGAATGGAGGGGTGATGGGACGGGATGAGGAAACTATGGCGTACCTGTTGTCCCATGCTAGATTCGCGTGCTCGCGCTTCACTGCGTGGATCGACATCTTGCTAGAAGAAACGGGTCAGTAGTTCTTACGACGTGTTGTGCCGTGTAGAGCGACGAGGTGTGTGTGTGATGGAAAGTACATCTAGATTGCGCATCGGCACTATATATACCAAGTGAGATATCTGTAGATGGCGTGTAGGGTAGAGATAATAGCCCAGGTGTGGGGGCCTGAGAGGGGTCAACGACTCGTGCTGTCCGCGTGATCATGCCGGTGACAGCGGTGCGACTTCCTGGGGTGCTTCCGGTCAGCGCAGGTAAGCCGCGTCGACGGGTGCTTGCGATATCAGGCCAAACATGGCACGAGTGTGGGTCATGCCTCCGATCTAGATTCATATATCCCATACACCTCCCAATCGATCGCGCGCTGTGACGGCGAGTACCGCCCGAAAGACGTCAAGTCCGAGAGATGCCGCATCGTCGGCCGACCATGTGGACAGTTCCAAGGTTGGTCCATCATCCCCATGTGTCGCACGATCTGCCCATGCGGAGATCGCCAGGTGCAACGATTCCGTACAACGAGCAATAGGGATGAACGGTGAGGAGATGGAGAATAGAAAAGAGCATCGACGAGCAACGTACCGCCGTCATCTGCGTCTTATCGAGCGCCTTGCCTACCATCACGCTCCGCCTACAAGCACGCATGGCAAACATGGCCCGCGCTTTCGAACAGCGAACCATCGTTCCCCTCGGGCGGTCCTGCATGAGATGGATGAGCTCCTCGAGGTCTGTCGCATGATTCGGTCAGCATCCGCTTGTGTTGAGTGAGATGGGGGGGGAGAGGTACGTTACCCTTCATGTCGAAAACCGTATCCTTGGACATCGGCTGCGCGATCAGCTGTAACCGCATCCTCACTCCTTCCACTCCTTCCTCTCCCTCATCTCCAAATGCCTCTCGCTCCTCCACCCGCTCTAGTTCAAACCCGTTCAGCTTCAACACGTCCATATTCTCAACGGCGAGCATCTCGTCGGCCGCTGTGAACTGCAACTGCTGTGCCCTACAACAATCCACCATAGATGCACCGTAAGAAAGAATGTAAAGACAAGACCATACATCAAGCGTTAAACAGAGAAGACGTACCGAAAAAGCTTCTGAGACGCAATGACCGTTTTCTCCTGCAATGTCTCAAAATTCCACTTTTCGTCGGCGGCATGCTGGTCGACGATGAACAGGTCATCCATCGTTCCTCCCCCTACACCACCGCCTTGCGTAACATCGCTCCGTTTCCGCACGATGATAAATCCGAGATTGAACTGTCCCACGACGACCATGTGTTCGAAATTGGCTTTGGAAATGATCCGCGAGAGCGCGGCCGAGGCGACAGTATCCTCTGCAGCAGTTTCGAGATTGGCAGACGAGACGGCGGAACGGAGGGTCGAGCTTGGTGTTGGCACGGGGGCGGTTGACGGGGACTCTGAGGAAGCTGAGAGGTGGTTGTACATATCCAGGTAGTGTGAGCCAATGCTGATGAGGTTCATGCGCAGCGTCACGAAATCGGTGTCTGTCTCCGCAAGAGGGCGTATAGATCTTGAGTTCGATGATGGTTCAACTGTCTTACCTGCGGGGGGAACGTAGCTCCCGACCAGGGTCGATGAGAATGCCCAACCGTCATCCAAGAGAATTTCGACGTCCTCTCTTCGATCTGTAACATCTTCTGCAGGGGTTTGTGGGATTGAAGAAGCAGCAGCGCATGAAGGTTTGGCGATGGCACATGGCGGTTCGTCAACGTCCATCGCGCGTTCGTCATCAGAGGGTACGACCATCGTCACCTGAGAACAATCACTACCTGCTCTTGGTCTGTTCTTCCTCCCTGTCCCCGAACGTTCCTTGCCTTCATCCTCTCCATCAAGCTCATCAAGCTCTTCAGCACGAACACCCCCCTCCCGCGTCTCACTATCCCTGTCTCCATCACTCTCGCTCCCGCTATCCTCTTCCTCATCCGGCAATGGCTTGCTTCCACTGCTCAAGAATCGACTTAGACTTGACCTGAAGCTTTTCCTCTTCGCCCGCACACGATCACCCTCGCTGGATAGCCTCGCCCGCTTTCGTTCCCTTCCAGCCTCCGCATCTCCATCGCAATCCCTCCGGAGACTCCAAGCCGCACCGCGTGTGCTCAGGACGGTCTGTACGGAACGGGGTTTATCAGGGATGTTAGTCGATGGCCGCGCAATGTGACTCAGGGTCGCCGTAGATGTTGACGTAGCAGGATCCGTGGCAATGGTTGCACTGCGCACGGACTGCAGAGGGCGCGCACGCTCGTATACGTTCTGTCCAGATTCAGCGCCTTCCTTCTTTTTCCCTTTACCAACTCGCACAGTAGTATCGTTCCCTTCCTTCTCCTCGTCAGACTCGGGAAAGAAGAGTGGCTCGGATGGTTCTCGGCTCCTCGGACGATCGATCATCCCACCATTACTCTTCCTCTTTCCACCTTGCACACCGCCTACGTCTCCTTCACCACTCTTGCCGCTTGGCCCGGGCTGCGCGACGAGCGTAGGCTCAGGTTCAGGCTCCGATTGCGATCCAGAGTCTTCACCAGCCTCAACGCCGCCTTCCAACAGAAGGTGTGGAACGCCCATCGTGATCGGTTCGTCCCTGCCATTTGTACTGTTCGCATCGTCTGGTTGAGCTGGATGTGGTGATGTGCGATCACGCTCAGCTGGATCATCTGGGGCTGAGGACGTGGGTCCAAGCTGTGACCGTTTCTCACCCGTTTCTCGTTCTCGTTCCCGTGTCTGTATTTTTGGATTATCCTGACTCTTTGCTTGCTGTGTATTCTGCTGTGCCGTCTGCGTCTGCGAAGGCTGGGCGGTCACATCATACGTCGACCGAGCGGACGAAAACGCGGTTTCGAGCGCGGTCTATGGAAGCAAGTGTGAAAGAGGACATTAAACAGGGCTCGGCTGGCGCAGGAACGTACTTTGAGAGCTTGGACGAGGTTGGTTTCGCTATGCAAGAAAAGAGTACGTTTGTCAGGGCTGACGTTAATGTCACATGTATCTATATGCGTCGCGATCAGCACAGAATCCGTCCATTTAGTCAAGAAAAAAAAGAGGATATATCTGAATCAGAAACCAGTATGGAACTCACTTGTAGGCAAAATGATGTTAGCGATCACAAATGGAGACTGGTTGACGTTGAACGTCCTGTACACCTCGTTGATGGCCTTCTGGACCTACAGTACCAAGCATATGAAACAATGTACTCTACAGCATCGTAGAAACACACCTTTCCAGGATTATATGGCCGCCCGTTGACAAAGAAGAACTGCCGGTCGGCACTCGTCCGCCCAGCTCCGACGGCAAACTTGGAAATTAGGCCCTGGACCTTGACAGGGGTCACGAGTGAACTAGTGCCCAATGTGATTTAGCACACGACCAATTGTCCCGCGCCCCAGGCTGTATGCGATGGAAGTGATACACACATGCCGTTGTCCGGGTCCACACGCCTTAAGACGGACTTTTCGGTCTCTACGTCAAAGGACAGATCGAGATCAACAATGTTTTCGAGCGCTTTGGACCCCCATACTGCAAGGACGGAGGCACGTATGGAAGAAGATCCGTCAGTTTTGAACTGGATGACCTTGCGGCTGCGCTGAGTGAGAGGTATAGGAGGTTCCGAGTAAGACGGACACCTACCCGCCTTCAGTCTGATTGTTAACTGTAAGCCTCACCCCTTTGTTCTCCAGTGCACACGGTACGAGGGCATATGCGTGCAAGAGATTCAATGCTTTTTGAAATTCGCGCTTCGTGTTCCTTTCGAACTCCTTGCGACGCACAGGGAGTGGTTTAAATAGATTTGAAACAGTGACTGTCGTTCCTCTCTGTTGATAGAAAGGTTCATGAATAGCACGGTCGGCGGGCGAACAAGAGGATGACGCACCTGCCGGGCAATTTTACACTTTGATCGCACTTTGCCGTTTCTATCCATCTCGATGGTAGTTCCCATGGGGGCATCACAGGAGGTAGCTGTTGTGACTCTGAGACCATCAGTCAGGGCACAAAGGGACGAAAGGGCTTCTCCACGGAAACCAAAAGTAAGAACACGCGACAGATCTTCAAAGGACAATAGCTTTGAGGTATAGTGCTTGAGCGCTGTCACGACGAGGGTCGCTTGAACACAAACGACGACAAAGACGAACAGTTGGACTGACCGATACTGTCGTAATCCTTCGGTGCAATTCCACAGCCATTGTCGATGACCTCGATTGTTTTGAGTCCATAATTCTGAAAGCGAACCTCTGGAAATGCTGTGGGCGGGAGTCGAGTGATCAAGGATGGACAAACCTATGGAAGTTGCGGCTGCGTCGAGGCTGTTCTCGACAAGTTCTTTGACGGCTGTTTGTAGGTCAATGACGACCTGACCGGAAGTGATGCGGTGGACTGAGTGGACATCAATTGCTCTGATGGCGGACTCGCTCATATTCCCAGCAGCGGCGTCCTGTGGGCTTGTGGCGGATCAAACATTCGTTCAGACCCTTACTAACTGAAATGGCAGTTCTCTTATTATATTAAACACGCGGCAGCCATACGCCTCATTCCTCCCCGTCGTCGCCCGTCGTCGTCGTCGCCGTCGCACACGATGCACTCCCACAACGATGTCCAACTCACCCGCTCCAAGCTATTCGATCTCCTCGACGACCTCCAGCAACGTACATTTCAAGTCTTTGGCTGCCAGATCCGCCTCTTTATCCATGGCGGCGCCGTCATGATACTCCATCCCATGCTCTCGACCTCCTCTACTCGCAGAACCACGCGGGACATTGACTACATTAAGCGCGCGTTCGGACACGAGTGGAGAAAAAAGGGCGTCTATGATGCCGAGGACCGTCTCCAGTCCTGTATCAACGCAACTGCCCACAGATTCCGCATCGGGTGCGTTGCTCAGTAATCTACTCCAATGGCTTGCCCCGTCCTGAACGTCCTCCAGTACAGACTGGATGAATGCCGACCCCGACGTCGCACTCCCGTTTGCCCGAGAGTCCGTCCATTCCTTCATCGCCACGAGGCGCCCACGCTGACGTTGTGCCGCCCACAGCCCCCGTGGTCATGTCTACGACCCGATCTACTATGACGCCAAACAGCCCAACAACATCGAGATGAACACAGTCTATTCATCCCAAGGCCTCAGCCTCATCAGTGTGACCATGTTCTGGGGCGTTGCCCTCAAGCTCGTCCGCTACAAGAAGGAAGACCCGACAGACATCGTCGCCATGCTTCGTCACGGTACCAAGCTCAATGGCGTGCATTGGACACCTCACATCATGGAGAACTGGATAAAGACCCTGTGTTGGCCGATGGGATACAATAGTTACCAGCCACAGCGCATCGACGAGCTCAGGGACCGTATCCAGGACGCAGTGAGACTACTTCAGAACTCTTCTGACGATTTTACGTCCGGGAAGAGCTATGCCCCGGTGCGGATGCGTCGGCCCTCTATGCATGTGGTCCACGAACATCGTATGCAGAGTCCGCACTCGCACTCGCACTCACCCCTGCGCATACAGCCCCTTCCCACCTCTTTCGATCTCGCTGTTGTTCCCCGCTCAACAACACATGTCTTGAGCCCCCTTAGTACCCCAACCGACTCTCTACCCATCTCCATGCCCGAACCATGGCTCCACCACGCTCCGGTGATACCCGACCCACGCATGTTTTAACCCATCGCACATAGTTGATCTATGTCCCCCCCCACACCCCGAAGCCGACCGATACCACGTACGCTGGCTCGCTCGCATACTCATCCTGCATTGATGCACACTCGCATCCCACTGTTGTATATCAACACACTATTTGTTCCACCCAACGCACTCCATGTATATCGCTTATCCCTCTCGTTTATCATCTCTGTTGCCTTTTCAAATTTCCATCCTTGTTTTTATGTATGTGGTTATGCTTCTCTGAGTTTTCCTTCTAGCTAGAATCCTATGCGGAGAACTCATCGCAGCTTTCTGTACTAGTTATTGCCTAGTTTACGGTAGTACCACTACAGGACAGACTGTAAATGTATGTAAATATCCTCGTGTCCAATGATTCTAGAAATTGACTTGTACATCTAGCAAACAGAAGCTATACCACAGCAACATGCATTAGACAAGGGATCATCGTCAAATTATGCTGTGGGCACAATCCCACGTATGTTCTCAGGGACAAGCTCTACAGGCAGTTTTGCAATCTTGTCTAGCGGTGCGCGCTTGGCGAGTGCGAGGAGGTTCATACGGAGTCGTTTCATCAGTGGATCTTCCTCCGTGTCGCCGTCGTGTTCGACCTTGCGCTCACAGTGGGATTGAATCGCATTGTCGCCCTCAGGTTCAGACTTTGCGTCCACACCCATCGCATCGGGTTCCTCCTCTTCCTCTTCAACGGCGCGTGAAGTTTCCAGCACCTCCTGCTTCACCCTCACATTCCCACCCCCGCCATCGTTCCCCCCGGGCCGGTTCATTTTCACTTGCCTACCCAACTCCTCGATCACCTCAACGCTCCACGCCAACGCGCGCTCGATCTCTGCCTGTTCTCCTGCCGCGCCGGGACTACCCTCGAGCACACCCTCCTTCGCCAACTCGTCTGGCATCCGAATGAGCGCCGCCATATCCAGCTGTTCCTCAGACCACTTCTTGAACGACGCCACGGCGCGCGCAGCGTCGGGAAGCGCGGCCAAGCGCAAATAGAAAGGTGAGGTGGCACCGTCTCCACAAAGCGAGGTACAGGCGGGGTCCATGGCGATCGCTGTAGCGGGGCGAAGGACGTCCCGCAGCCAGCCGTGTCGTCCACGCGTCACCGTGTCAACAAGGTTGTCCTCGACGTACCGCGCGAGAGGAACGCCGAGTGAGAGCGCTGCGTTATATGTTTCGAGAGGCGTATTCCCATCCGCATCCACACCATCTGCACCCTCGCTTTTGCGTGCGTGGCTGAGATAGACGGACGGAGCAACGAACTCGGCGAGACTCCGTACGTACGCGTACCCGTCCACACCGCCATAAACAACGTCCCTCAAATAGTCCCATGCCTCCTCCGCACGCTCGTCCGCCCAGAACGTCTCGTTGCCCTTCTCCTCCTCCTTGTTCTTGTCCGTATGAACCTCATCCAGTTCGACGCCACGTTGCCGCTTAACACCTCGATGCTCGACCGTCGACCGTATCGTCGCAAAAAGTCGGTGTTCGGAGCCATAGATGTACTCTGCAGCACCCGTGTTTGGACCAACCGCAGAAACGGCGAGGTCGCCAAGGAAGGTCGCAAAGGTACCATAGTCGGCCGGTCCAGCATCTCGTGGGACTTTCCAAGTCGTCTTTGCGTCATCCACTATGGCGTCACCCTCCTTATCCTTGTCCTTGCCTCGCGAACGTGCAGGTGCATTTCGTACAATCGTCCAGTGGCGACGCTTCTTCGGTGCACGCGTTGGAGGGGCGGAGGTAGACGCTGTTGGGATAGACTGTGCGGGAATGTTGGCGAGGGTCGAGAGAACTGGAGATGGGCGATTGGAAGGGGTAGTAACAGGGATAGGATGTATATACGGTTGGCCCATGCGCGGTTGAAGTTGATTGCCGTCTATTGTGATTTCTGCTGGTGTAGCCGTAGCGG
The DNA here is from genome assembly GCA_038092955.1 of Boletus pseudo-olivaceus. Lineage (NCBI taxonomy): Eukaryota > Fungi > Basidiomycota > Agaricomycetes > Boletales > Boletaceae > Boletus > Boletus pseudo-olivaceus. The sequence goes on from JBBPRI010000393.1 coordinate 9,662, forward strand.
TGGATGCGGGTGGATAAAGAGGGGTGAGCTGTGGACGAACAGGAGGCTCGGGGACGAACACATTCAGAACCGAGAATGGGTCTTCCACTGAAATATGAGGAAAGCTATGATATCCGGACAAGGACGTTGGAGATGCACTCACTCTCTACATAGTCGAGACTTCCGTCTGCGTGGTATGGTGGTCCTTCCTTCTCGAATCGGATGCGTTCTTTCTTCGTCTTATACCGTTTACCTGTGCATACAATGTCAGCGGAACAAGGATGAAAAGATGAAGGAGATGAACCTTTGATCTTCAGCGCAATCATCAGTTCCGCCCAATCGCTCCCAGCCGGAAACACCCCCACCCCATCCTTGGCCCCAGGCATCCTCCCTTCCGCATCCAGACCTTCCGACAATCCCGCTTGAGCGTGCCTTTTATATGGACCCCTCGGCCCTCTCTTTCCGTGCCCGAGCGCTGGAACCTGTCCAGGAGCAGGCGTCATCGACGGTGCACGACTCCCAGCAGCCATGCTCCCACCCAAGTCTCTCGGAGGGGAGACCTCGTCGTCGATGTTCACGGGCTGTTGCGAAGTAGAACCGTCGTCGTCCTGTTCAACATCGATGTTCCAATCCGTCTCGTATTCAATCACATGAGCAGAGGCACGCGCGATATGATCGAGTCCCCACGGTTCTAACCGATCAGCTTCGCTGTGATAGATCGATCCAGGAGGATTGAACGTCTTTGCGTTCGTCGTCACGAGCCGGAAGTCGTTCTGTTGTGTGAAGTATGAGCTGTCGTTTGGAGGCAGACCACAGCGGACGCACCGTGAACTCCTCGAGGGAACGATACTTTCCCTTCATTACCTTGACCGTCATCGTACCAAAGTCCATCGGATGTTTGATGACATCTGCATACCCAGGCACCTGCGCTGGGTCGACGGGATGGATGAAGAACGCATAGTCATCTTTCCTATCCCAACCCCGTCGTCAGCAAACACCCCTCAAGCTACCGACTACGCCCTCACTTTTTGATCTGCGTAATCAATTTTGTCAAAACCTCTTTGAGCGGTTTGAGCTTGACCGGTCTCGAAATTTTAGGCCGTTGTTCGAGATCTGCGCTGACCTGCTTAGACTTGGACTTTTTCCCTGCGCTGGCGGCTTTGAGGGCACGGAGAGATGGGAGAACGAGGGTGATGCCAGAGTGTCCATTCGACGTCGACGGTGGGTTTTCGCCTGCAACGTCCAAATCGGCCATCTCGACTTGTAGACATCCAAATCAGCGCGCTCGAGCTCAGATGACAAATAGTGTTGCCGAAAAACATCTAAAATGGCATGTCTTCGCGCAACTCGTTGATTGACTCAACTCGCACCGACCCTGCGGCAGTCAGAACTAACTGCAATAGGTCGACAACATCACGGTCCTTGGCTGGCTTTGCTCGCTGCTTCCATACTGGATTCAATCACCCAGTTATGCACGACTCATCAGTGACCGTTCCAGGAAACATTCAATCTATATTTTCAACTCTCCGACCTCTCTCAGACAGTGTCTTCCGTTGATCTTGAACGTGCCATACACATGATTGATCCAGGCAGCTGAGGAGTGCGAACACAGTGCCACGGTTTCGGCTTGCCAAACATTTTTGCGCCTCGGTATTCACAATCTCGCCGCTCTGCCGTCTCTCCCTCAGAATCTTGCACTAGTACTCAAACAGACTGTTGCATGATGCATCTCTAGCAGTCGGTGCGTCCTGCGCTTGTTTTCGCTATGACAATCCCATCAATGCAATCGAGCTTCTTGAACAAGGTCGTGGAGTCAGTTAATTCACCTTCGCTCTCTTCTTGGCGACGTGGTGGCATCTGGTGACCCAGGCAGAAAGTTGGCAGGCACGTTCACCCAGGTGACTCCTTCCTTCACAGCGTGTTAGATACCCCTTCCAACGCTGGTCGCAGCACGACCGGGCGTGTCATCTGAACATCCAATTGCCGGATTGATGATATCCGCCAGTTGTCTGGCCTCTCTCGTTTCCTTCAGCCCCTACTCTTCTCAGATCTCCAGGCCGCGGCTACCAGTGGACCGGTTATCATCGTAAATGCCAGCCGATACAGCTGCGATGCACTGGTGCTTCTATCCGACCAAGATCCTTTTTACTACGTTACTCTCCCCATCATGAAAGCCCGCGTCTCTGAACCTATCATTGGAATTTCGTTCTCTGATTCACGATATCGAATCCAGGCATGTGGCAAAGGCAGTCTTGGTGTTTCTACGAGGGTTCTGGGATGTGATCGTTTTTTTATATCGTGAACATCCTTCAGGAGTTCTGTCCTCGTCGATCGCACATCTGGTGCTGTCCAACTGCCGAGTTCTCTCTCCTTCCATTGCATGTCGCCGGCTCGGTGAGCGATTCTTACTGTAACGGACAAGTGGACGTTCGGAGTTGTCAACGTGGAGGCTAAGATTGAAACATCCCACAACAAGCGAATACTGACAGTACTTTGCGCATCTTGGTTGGAGCAACGGACAAAGAAAAAAACTTGCTGAGCGCGCTGCCTCAGGGGACTATCCAACCATTTTTACGAATAGAAATTGTCATCGAAATTGCTGAAGGGCTCTTCATTGGGCATTTCATGGTTCTCCCCTCGGGAACTAGCACTCTGTAAGTCATTTCAGTAACACATTATATACATCATCATGACCGTCCGCGAGTAAATCGTCCGGTGTGGGTTCTAGTTCGGTTTGCATCGACCAATTAACGGACGTGGCACGTAAGCTGAGGTCCCCTCCGCTACTCAAGCACTCAGATACGTTCACAGGCGTCTATCTTTCCAGGACGCCTCGGAGTCTAAGGAGTCATGCTCAACCTAGTTCAATGTTGTGGAAGAACACCATGAGAAAGCCTGGTGTATGTTGCACCCTCGCGGAATCGCCGAGAGGGGTATATATCCAAATTTCTGCCAGTCTTCGTCGTGGACAAAACAGAGTGGATCATGTGGTCTGTTTGTATTCGCAGCGTTCGCCGTCCTTCACGCGTTCACTTCGTGAATGGCTGTTAGTACCTGCTTGTTCGAACTGCGAGTGAAACGAACTCCAACGAGACGAATATTCATTCGTTGTCGACAGGTTAGTATCCGGATCAGCCATCCGATCGGGGAGAACCCAAGGTGAGGAAGTATTCAATTTGAAAACAAAACTTTTCGACAAAGTTTGGAGCGGCACCGACTGATGTTCCTCAGCTGTCATATCAGCTTGGCAAGCCCACGAAAGTTGGCGTTTCCGGACGAAAGGATATCATCCTCGAGGCCGAGGACCGCGCCGTATTCGACGGACCTAAGCAGGAATCGTCTGGTTCAGGAGGGAATTCAAGTCCTCCATGAGACACGTGCCACGTCGCGTTTGTAGGGTACGGAACTCAAAGGGCAAGTGGATCCAGCAAAATGCACAGGAGTTACTTCCCCCTCCAACTGAATCTTCGCTTACTGCCTCGACGGCACTGTACAGAGTTTAGAGCGATGCGAGAGCAAAATACTGCGCTTGAGAGGAATGATTTGGCAATGCGTTGGAGTGGTACCTCCCCCTCAACACAACGAAGACAATCTGTGTCAATAGTTGGTGGACCTTTCCCCCCTTGACCCGGAGCTCCCAATTGCAAAAGACACGAAGTCAAAGTAGGTCCTTGGAAGCACTGCTTGCTTTGTGGTGCTGTCCGATGACCCGCAGAGGGGTCGCCTCGGTTGCGGTGAAGATTCGGTTTCTGCCAACTTTCCCTCGCGCTTCGCCAACTTTCCGTGTGTCTCGGTGTCGTTTCCGGCCATTCATGGAGATAAGAACTCGAGTGCTAGGCGCGTTTGATCTAACATGTGTGTAGGGGGCGGCGGCCATGTTACAGTCGGTGAGGCTACATTGTTCGACTTGAGACGTTAACCTGCAGTAACTGCCTTTCCTGAAGAGGTTCCACCTGTATGAAACTACTCACTTGTGATGGTGTGTTCGACGCGCTTCCTCTTCTGCTGGATTTCGCTTCGTTTTATTCTAAGTTGGCTGCGGAGTTACTGTTGTCGCGGGAATAGGAAATGAGGACTTGGGTTGTTTTCACCAGTGTGTGACTGTATCTGCAGTACTGTTGCAAATCAAGCTGGTTATTTCGCCCATAACCCCATGCCCCTCCTGACCTGGGAACCCGGATAGGCAAGTCTCGCTTATTCGACTTACCTGCTGGTGAGTCATTGGAGCGCAGGACATGCACCCCCAACGAAGCATTGAATGCATATGTTAGAGCGGCGAGTGTTTACAACTGGAAGGCAAGTTGCAAGTCTCGGAAAGCGAAGCTTTGTTGACGTGGCAGCGCTAGTGCTTCAGATTCAGAATGTAGAAGAGATTCAGAAACAACAAGATGATGACGGCTTGTAATTTTTTTGTCATCTTGGCCCTGCCAAGGAAATGAAGTTGAATGTGCCTCACATGTATACATGCATGTGATGGTGGCTGGGGTCGTTTGTGAGATGTGTGGCTGAGTTCGAATGAGGCTTGGGATGTGAAGTCGGCTGTTGCTTCTCCTCCTCGTCGTTCCCGCCGCCCGATAAAGTTTCCCATTATTCTCTCATTTTCGCCTCTTTCTTTCTTTCTTTCCAGGCCGCACTCGTTGCGGAGCCATTCTTTACTTTTTCAAGGGGTTTCAAACCCTTCTACATAGGCTTTTGATCAGATCAACATATCCATATCATTCACCTCTGCCGTTATGCACAAGAAAGGCTTTGCTCACGTCCGTGTCGGACTCGCCGGTGCCCGCCATGGCCTCTACAAGCGCGACTGTGAGTAGCTCATCCCCGGTCTTCACATTCCAGTCGTGACAGGTTTCTTCCTAGCTTGTGCTACCGGCGGATTCTATACCAACCCAACCACGGGGATGACCATTTCGAGCGCTAACCCCGTCAACATCTCCTGGGACACATCGTGCTTGCCCAACACGTCAGCCGTCGATATCTATCTCATCGCCCCGGGCCTTCCCAACCCACGTATCCACGAATGGCAAAACGTTAACTTTGCGCTGGGTAGTTACCAGACCACCCTCGAGCCCAGGTGGTGGAACGATTCGTCCTCGGTCCCTCTTCAGCTCTCCATCGTCGCTTCTGGCTCCCAACCTTTCCTCAGCCCTTTGCCCGCCGGACCTATATTCACCGCGACCTACACTGCTCCCACTTCTGGCTCCACGCCCGCCGATGCCGACCTGAACAGCCCATCATATACTGTCACAAACGTCAACAATTTCCCCACCAACACTTCTCTCTCAAAAGGCAAAATCGCGGCAGGGGTTCTCGTCCCACTCTTTTTCATCGCCATCGGCATTTACGTTTACATCAAGATCAGTCGTTCCAAGGGCAAAGAGAAACGCAGACGCTTCTCCGAGGCGGTCGATAAACGCATGTCGACCATATCTAGTGACTGGAAGTCGATCACGCCCGCTGGTGCTACTGCTGCGATTCGCAACAGCATGGCCGTCGCGAGCATAGGAACCCGTTCATCTGCCTTCACTTTTGGTGCTATCCGCCCCGTCAGCACCATGGCTGTCGAAGGTGATTCAGCGAGTGCGGAGAAACAGTCCATCGATATAGCTCAAATGAGTCAGCTTCGTCCTGGTATCCGTGCTTCGGCATTTGGAGAGCGTGTCTCTAGGGTATCGTTTGCGGCCGACGTCCGTCCATCTTTGGATTCCCGTCGTACTACGACGACCAGTCGTGCATTCCGGTCGTCCCTCGCATCGTCGTTTATTCCCCCTCTCCCGATTCCTGCTTCGTCAATTCGGAATGACACCGGCGACATGTCTCCTACACAGACCAAGGGCGCACTTTCTCTGAGTGCTGAAGATATCAAAGCCCATATGGAAGATAACGACGCAGCAGAATCACTTTCTAACGCGGATGGAGTTTGGCCTTCGCTCTCTAGTGAGTGTCTTTCGTGTCCGATTCTCGCCCGATATTTACCCAATGCATAGTGATGCGCACTGGCGACGAGCAGGCAGCTGGAGATGACTATCTTTTGCCGCAAAAGCAAAGTATCGATCTCCCCATGCCTCCATTCCCTGTCCACCCTGCGCCTGTATCACCTCCTGGTATGTTGACAATCCCCGATAACATGATGTCTCCCGACGAGATGTTGCGGGCGTACGCCACGCGCAAAATAACATCTCCTCCTACCTCCCCGATTGCTTTCCCGACACGCGCCCTCAGTTATAATGGGTCCTCCATGAGAAATCTCTATACTCCAACCACTCCTACTCCAACCACTCCTACTCCGGAGTCACCACCCGGCGTCGCTGCTCGTGTCAGCGTCACGCAAACCACGGATGCTGAGAAGAGGTACACATCATCGTACGCATCCATGGACCCTTATGCCGGCTTTGCTGGGTAAGGGGCCCTGCGGTACTGTCGCCTGCAACCTTTCCTCTTGTTTGATGCTCCAAGCCGAGCCCATGGTTTATTTCTGTCGGTGTTAGCCTTCCTTAACAGAAAATGTGTATTTTGTCCTTGTTTTATGGGATTAAATGTTACCCTTCCATCCCCGCCATTTCTTTTCCTTTTTGTGCGATGTCTTTTTGTCGAGCGTGCTCCCTCTCAACGCTGGAAGTTATTGATACCTTTGGTGCCCGCATTTTTATTTCATACCCTCCCATATATATATCACATATTTCTTGCTGCCACAACTACCTCGATGCTTATAGCCTTCCCCCGACGCGATGCGTAGGTTTTTGGTTCATCGTGGCGCGTGTGCTTGAACCCTGCATTCCCTCCTCCCACCCCCGGCCTATCTTATTTTTTCCTCCAAAGTACTCCTGCCCAGAGCTCGAGCGTCTACCTGTGTTTCTACGTTAACGCTGCCGCGCAATTCAATCTGCCCCTTTGTCAGGTCGTCCGTGAAGCATTGAAAACGGTGTGATTTTTTTGATTGAGTGGGTTTACACTCTTGGTTTACTAGGGAAGGCTTGGATTTGCATCCTGAACGCACGCCTGATCATCGTCTCCACCGACGACGATGGCAAGTGGTGCTTGCTATAGCCGTCCCACGGTCCTGGGGGGTTTGTAAGTGTCGAGGCGGTGCTTGCCAATCCCACAACATTACTATGGCCCGTTGCCCTCTGTCGACATGACAACCTTCGAAGCGACGCCGTTTGATGCCAAGGTTGAGACGTGCACGACAGCGTTTCGATCCGAATCGTTGACGTGAGTTTTCTAGCATGGGATTCCCTTTATCGCGCATCTGATTTCTGCCTTGTTCTATTGCCATCTCGTGTGGAGTCGCTGCGCGAACCCGACGTTAAAGGTTCTGATGGCGCCCGCCGAGTTCTCTTATGAAAATAGCACAAGGGCCAGTACTAGTTAGAGGCAATTGATGGTTGCCATGTTGGACAGAATATGAGTCCCAGGACGTGTGTGATCTACTTACTGGGGGGACGTGCTGCAACACTACGTTCACCCAGTAAATGGATCACTTAACTGACTACCGGCTTGGCAGAATACATCACTGAGGAATTCATGTGACGAACAACGAATTATTCCGTCTATCTCCGTCGACGGCGGAATTACACTCGCTCGTGGAGTGGCACTAGGTGGCAGGGAGCCAGGTGACGAACGGGGACCACATCGACCCCCCCCCCCCCTACTCAGTGGACCCGGACAGGACGACCAACTCGAACTCGTCAATCT
>JBBPRI010000394.1:0-17304 GCA_038092955.1 Boletus pseudo-olivaceus
ACACTTCGGACTCAGCTAGTCTGAGTTCTAATCGATCTTTCACTCGAACCACAACGTTCTATCTGTTAAGCTCTAGTCTCAGGTATGTACCAGTAGCGTACACTCTGCCAGCATATGTCTGGCTTCAACACCAAACGATGACGCGAGTACTATGAATGATTCGAGAAGCAGGAAATGCCGGGCACAAAAACGGTTCGGCGACCCTACCGACACGCTGCAACGACGAGGCATGGGGTTCCATCGGAAGGGTACGGGATACTATATACTTGCGAACCCTCGCGCGGAAATGACGCACGACGCCGCCCGTCATCTCCGCCTCGTTTGGATGATATCTCATCATATGCAGTACTACATGTGCATCGCCTGGGTTTTATGCGCGACAACCCTATCATTATAGAGGCTTGTAGACCCCGCCGTCCTGATGTTCGCGAAGAAAGAAAGAAAAGAAAAGGGTATTGTCAGAAATGGAATACCAGGACATATTGTAATCATAACACGTCCCGCGATCCTCCCGAACCTGAGTCCGAGGAACACCCTCGGCAACCGAAAGTCAAACTGAACATCGCATGATCCCGAGAGTATTAGTATCATAAATGTGATACCGTCGTGCCAATATGATACGCCCTGTATCCGCGATCATAACCGCTCCACCTCCCACCGTCAATATATACACTAACACCGACTATACTGGTCGGTATGACTTTGCCATCTGCTTATCACCACTTATAGTCAAGATGATGGACACCGTACTTGGATAAAGGGTCACACCGCGAAGACGGACAAGCGATAGAAGAGACGTTACGTCAATCAAACCACTCGTCCTGGAGCCTCGAGGCAGGGCTACGCCTCGCTGTCAGGGCCCGAGACACAGGATAGATAGGATAACCGTATCGATTCGGACGAGATCTCGAGGTGGAAGGAAACACGCACGGAACGGTTCGTCTGAACACACCCCATATATGTGTCCACGTTCGATGAAACGGCACTCCAACAGTCGCAGCAATCGATCGGCCTGTGCGTCGAAATCAGGAATACCCCTCCACGAACGCACCCAGTGACTGAGTGACTCCATTGCGGTATCGAAACACGCTCCCAGTGGAAAACTCACATCCACCCGTGGACCAAGAGAAGAGCGCCGTTTGCTAATATCACTCCCGTACGTATGCGCCACGGCGCGCGCCAGAAACACGTGTGATCAACGTTGCGCCATGTCAGTCTCGACGTCCCTCCACTCCCGTCCACCGCCGTTTTGCAGTCAGAGCACGAAAACAGCACAACGTGGCTCGCATCTACGTGCCATCATCACAACCAGGGCTGCCTTATCTCGTCCAACCCGTTCAGCCACGTCGTCCCTCATTCAGTCCGTGTACGTACGTACGTGTACCACGTTCTCAAAATTCGAATACTGTCCTTCCGTGCTGCCAAGTTCGCATTCCTGAAGGACCTAAACCTGAAACAATGGCGGTTGACGTGTCCATTTTGTTCGACCGAAATGGACAACCATGCGGCCGCCGTGAAAACAGTGTCGCCATTATTGTCTCCATTGTGGTTCACATTTCCATTCTAGCACGCAATGACGAGAGAATACACGGTTCGGCGCGCGATACTTGTGCGGTTCCGGAGGAATAATTAGAACATACGCCGCGATCTTGGACGGGATTGCCATACTGTGCGCATGTGAAGTGATGGAAACCACTTTACCGCAAACATCTCGTCATATTCAGGGCTTGTACTAGTGTTGCAGATTGGTGATGGCCAGACAGGTAGATCAGGACGAGAAAGTGGGATATCAGGAACGCGTTACAGGAGTATGTCGGCAGTGAGAGGGGCATCTGAATCAGACGACCTAAGCACTCACCGATCCGAAAATTCCGTGTCCAAATGTCTACCGATGATCCGCCCAGGACACGAGATCCGAGCGATGGTGCAAAATGTAAGCACTGTATTCGTCTAAAGTGTTCGTAACCAAATCATTTACCAAAGTCGTTAATATCCGTAAGAATGCAGAAATCTACAAGTCTGCAAAGCAAGTGATCGTGAATGGATCATAAAATGTGGATGTGACGAGACAAGAAAATAGAGGAAATGCAATGCTACAGAAATATGAGACTGCTGGACCAACAGCGCTAGAAAACGCTCTCCTTGGCGGCGTGGAAGGTCAAAGGTAATAAGTAACAGAAAATTGCGAACGAGATGTGGCTGAGAAATCCATCCGACAGCCCAGACGAGAAGTGAAGGAGATAATATACGATACAGTTGAAAGGATGGATTAACGCAAGGAGGAGCAGAAACAAAAAGATGGAGGACTAGACACCAGAGATGAGAGACGAGGATGAGCGAGATGACGAATCAGAGAGGCGAAAAAGAGACCAGATACTAGAGAGAAACAGCAGGCACATCAAGATGAGACTGAAGATACCAATAAGAGAAGTATTAGGATACTAGTCCAGAGACTGCTGGACCGAAATCCGGAGAGAAACCAAAAAGTCTATGTGCCGATGCGGTGGTATCAAGCTGCATTGGAACCTGATGAACGGGAGCGGGTAGCGGGCGTTGTATACGGATAATTGATCGTTTTGCCGTTTGGAGGACTGTACGCAACATCAGGGTTAGGCATCCAACGCTCGTGGATCACTTCTCTATCTGATTCATCAGAATAGGAGCGGATAATTTTTTGGGGAGAAGTAGTGGGGATGGGCATAGTCCGAGGTTTGGAGGGCGGCACAGGAGAAGTAGGGCGGAGGTTAGAGGAGCGAAGGGGTGTCTCGTAACGGACAGCAGGAGTCATCGTTCGTGCAGGTGTGACAGGCCTAGAGCCAGGAGAAACAGAGGTGCTACGCATGTGGTGAGAAGTAAAGCGGGACACTGGCGTAGGGGTGGAAGGTGGCATAGGTGGCATAGGGGGAGCAACACCATATAGTGATGCACCAGACGAAGAAACGGACTGACGACGAGCCTCACTTATGATGGTAGGGGCTGCAGAAGAGGAGCGAGTAGGTGAAATCGAACGCGTGGCGGATTTGAGCGCCATGCGACTAATCTCTGCGCGGAGAGATTGACTTTCTTGTACTTTTTGGGTATAAAGGGTTTGCTACGCGAGTCAACGTTAGCGACAAAAAAAATCATCCGCTGAAATGAAAGCCATTTACCTGTCTATAAGAAAGGTGAGGTTATGAAGTGAAAGGACAGGATGGGAACGTACTGTTTAAGCTCAGCTTCCAACTTTGTCACGGTTAATTCCATGTCGTCTAGCTTCCCTTTGAGAGTGGCCTCGACGGATTTGGCCATTTTTGTTACCTCGGAATGAGCGAAGTGATTCACGAGAATAGCTCTGAGTAGCGCAGCACTCAAAGCGAGAGAAGAAACCTGAGATGTGAGTCAGATCAAAAAAAAAAAATTCCGCAGCTGGGTAGAGGGGACGGAGTCTGACGGACCTGGTCATCTTGTTGTTTTTCGTCATGCGTCAACCACTCTTGAAGTTCTTTGTGAAGAGTGGAGACCTCCTCGACTGAACATTTTTTTGCGGCCACGGCGGCGACTCTGTCCTCGAGACGGCGAGCCTCGGCACGTGTGCGCGAGAAGCCAGGCTCGACGATCGGGAAACGAGGTAGCTGGTGGAAGGAAGTATCTAGGGCCTCTTGCATACCACCCCGCCGCCTTGGGGTGGCATATCCGCTTGTAGAGAAGTCAATACGGATAAGACGGACATCGTCACTGGTGAATTGTTCACGGCAGAAAGGACAGGCAGGTTTGAGGCGAGGTAATGTCTTTTCTACGATCTTGTGGCAGCAGGTAGAACATAGGACATGGCCTGGGATTGTGGCATGGGGGTCAGAAATTTTTCATGGTGGAGAGGAATGGTGACTCACCGCAAGGGATGGAATGCGGGATGGAATGCGGGCCGTACTCTTCTGCGCACACGTCGCAGACCGAACCAGGACTAAGCGTCAGCATGAGGGTCAAGACGATGAAACCCTTGCCAGGTTTGCTAGAAAGAAATGTATGACAAGGGATATCGCTCGACGGGATGGTGGAGGATAAATAGCATGAGGAAAAAATATCAGTGGCGGACTTGCCAAACTTTAATCAAAGTTGGGCTGGACCAAACAAATGGCACTGCCAAGTACATACCAACTCCGAGCGATTCATAATATCCTCGTTCGTATCACAAATCCAGCTCCCTTTTTTTTTTTTTTTTTTCCCCGTCTCCTCGTGCACATTGGCATGTTCGAGATCTGTCTGTAAAGTTCGAGATATTTTATTACCCATTCTTTTATTTTATTTTATATTTTATCTCTGAATCAATAGTACTATTTCAGGGTTAGGGCTTAGGGTACATTCAGAATGACGCACAGCCCGTCTCCCACCGTCGCCGCCGCCCAGCGCACGCCGCGTGTTTTCTCCTACGCACATTTATCCGCTTGAAGCACTGCCGTTCCCTCGTCCCTCCACACGCTAATCAGTGTACCATGAAAACGGGGTCAGCCCGATAACCCATCCTGGTCATCAGCGATGGCGATGTTGATTATCTGTTCTCGACCCGAGAACCTTTGTCTCGTTATCTTGCGTACTATTACGAAGGAAGAACTCAATGTGACCCCTTTCTCCCTTTTTCGTTTAATTTCCTCTCGGCTACACCTTTCTCGCAGTGCCTTTGCATTCTAGAATACAGACGACCCGTTATCGATAATCCGATCGGTGGTGTGGACGCGCTGGACGTCGCCGTGCCGAGGGACACGTTGGGCGTGGACCCGTCCCACTAGGTGATTTGAATCTGATCATACTTGATGCAGATGAGGGGCTATCTCCGGTTGGCTCAACACGGACCTACTAACAGTGTCTATCGGTACTGACCAACGATCCTGACACCGGCCCGTCCACTCTTTCGGGACACTCGAGACGCTTACAGAACTCGTGTCAACCTCGAGCCGTGCCTGGCACATGTTTCACAATGTTCTCCTGCGACGGCACGAGTGTATACGGTCCACAGTCCTTCTCCGCGTCGTGCGATTTAACGTTGAGTAGGCGATCTAGGCGTCACGGCTTATCTGTTCATATGGATGTACCCGACCATGCGCGTTCGCCTCGGTGTCGACGATCCAACACAGCCCACTCTATTTCCCGTGAGGATCGTTCATCCTTGGCCAAGCTTACGAGACACATGCCGTCTTGTTTGAACGCGCACTCCTCGCAGCACTTTTTTTTATCACACATTCTCCCATAGATAAAGGTGATAGAGCTGCCACCTGTCACAGGACTCCAAGATCCCTTCGTCTTCTCGGGCCAAAATTGGACCCCCTGAGGCGTTAAGCCATACACGAGGTTCGTGAGATGTGGCTCATGGACATGAAAAACACTTCCCCGCAACACGCTGTTTTCATTTACGGCCTACATCCCAAATCATCTGATGGATCTCGTTTCTCTGGTCGTTTCGGTATAGTACACATACTTGAATGGATATCATCCAACGCCCAATCCCTGATCTATTGGAAAACATCCCGATTCGGGAACAAGAACCACCGGTGGTGTGATGCTCCCACCTGATGAGCTACGCATCCGATTGCATCGAAGCCAGTAGCACTATGAACTCCGGATGATGTTCTCGATCTCGAGTTGGACACGGACGCATGCAGCTTTGCCTTCAGGGGTCTGACCTCCCAAGAGGGTGTCACTTTTACCCCCAATTCCTACTGTGGCAGCTTCGTACAGGAGCTCGAGGAGCTTGACCCACTGTTTCCCCCATATATACTTCGCCTCCATTCCACCCACATCGAGTGCAGCTGTGTAGTTCGATCAGTCATGAGCACGGTGTCTCCAAATACACATACCATATAAGAGTTGCGCGGCGACCGCGGTGGAGAGTAACCGTTCATCGTTCATCATCCAAGCGAAATATGTCCAATACCTAGGTAATCGGAACATGTTGTCAAGTGGTTTCCCAACAGGGGCGGTCATGACGAGAAAGTACACGCGCATCATCCCAGAGATGCGTGTCACATACTCTCCCATCGACTCTGGCTCGCCGCTGCTCGTGCGGTATCCCATGGCCTTCGTGCGCGTTGCCTCCACCCATGCAGTGCCATCGGCATCGGCCGATGGGACGACACTAGGCACCGGCCATCCGCCGGATCGCTGTACGAGCTTCGCGAAAAAGATGTCGGCAAAGGCGGGCAACCTCTCTAAAAGGTTCGCGGTGACGAGCGCCAGAGGGATGGCGCTCTTCTTCTCTGCCGTCACTTCCGTCTCTGCTTGCAGCAATATTGCCTTTGCCAAAGAGGAAAGTGACGCCAGATACAGAAGTTCCGGGCGACCCTGCTGTGGACGGACAAGCTCAAAAATTTGGCCGGTCTAGTGAAAGGTTCGTAAGTGGCACCCTACGACGAAAGAAATTTCTCACTATCCGCGAGATAGTGGCTGAGTCTTGTGTTAGTTGGCCTATCTTTGGCGTGATTTGTCTCCGAATACCACTCCACTGTGACTTCAACACCTTGTCACCCTTGACGGTCTTCATCGGACCAGCTTTAAGGTTCTATGCCATTTCCCCTTAGATTCCGCAGCAATGTCCGTCCAGAGTAGTGCTTACCTTCAGCGTCTGTCGGGCACGAGCCCAGTCTTCCTCGGGTAGAGCCATGCCGAGGGCATTTCTCCTCTTTTCTGCCGCTGCCAACGACGCACGTTTTTCCCGTTCAGCCTCATCCCTGGCTCGTTGCGCTGCTTCTTCTGCCTCTTTCTGCCTCTGCCTCTGTTCTTCTTCCTGCCGTTTCTTTTCCTCCTCGGCCAATCGTTTCTCCTCCTCTAGTTTCCTCTGACACTCTTCCTCCTCTCGTTTCCTCCTCTCTATTTCCAACTTCTTTCGGTGATTATCCTCCTCTAATCGTATGACTCGTTCTATGCGTTCCTGTTGTACCTTGTCCTGCTCGCCCCACTGTACCATGAGTTGGTTTAGGTCTGCTTGCTGTTTCAACTTGAGTGCCGACAGCAGCTTCTGCACTTCTGCCATCTGTTGATCGTGTTTCACGGCGAGCATCTGCAAGTCCTGATCCCTGTTCCTCGCACGCTGTTCGTGCGTCTCGAGAAGGATCTCTGCTTGTTCTCTACGTGCAGTGCGCTGTCAAGATCACACCATCAGTCGTGGCATTCCAATGAGAGCAAAGAATTATTGGGAAACGCGCACCAATGCGTCTTTGCGCGCCTGTTTCTCCCATTCTTCGTAAGGGTCGTGATGTTGGGTTCGAAGTCGTATGGCAGCTACCGTTTCTTCGACGTGTCGCCGTTCCGCCGGACTGCGTGGTTCTCGTCTCGCGCTGTGTGTTGTGTGCACGTGGCATCCAAAAGTGAGGGTGAGCATGAGGGATGGGATGTTGGGGTAGGACAGAGAGCAACTCACGCAGGGGATACGACGGGCGGCTCTTCGTCCGAATCGAAACAGACAGAGTCGGAGAGAGAGGGTGAGCTTGGGGTGTGGTCGACATCGCTGACAGGCTCTTCAGGTTCGCTCTCAGAGTCTGCGGGGAGACCAAAGCCAGAAGTTCGCCGGGGATAGCTGGGAGGTCGCGAGCGGTGGTATATTTGGAGGCAGAGACGCGACGAGGATGGGTACTTACCGACGCACCGGAGATGGGGACGGGGATCTTGGTAGACCGTAGCGCATTGTAGTGATGCAGCGTTTGGTAGTCTGAAACGTGCCGACGGTACAAGAGTTTGTTATTTGGGACCAAAAGTTACTGTATTTGGTACGTTTTGTATTTTTTTTTACTGGACGGCAATTCATCCCGAGAGCTTGCTAGCCTTCTGCATTCTCACTTCTTGACCCACCGTTGTCTTCATACACTGCCGCTTTGGCTACGGTCTGCGCTATGGCCCAGCAGAAGCCAGACATTTCCCGAGGCGATGCCGCCTGGGATCAATTATTTTCCCACTGCATTCGTGATCGGTAATAGTAGAATCTTCTATCAAACACTCTGGGAGGCAGTGGCCTGCCAGGTCTTCGCTGTGTCCACGTCAGGAGGTTCTTGCCGATCTCCCAGGACCATCCTCTCCCGAGTCGCCCAGGAATCAGTGCTCATGCCGCTCCTACCTACAGGCTCAGCAGTTACCGCTGCTGAAATTCTCATTCTCGAGCCTACTGCAGAGTATCCTATTCCATATATCTACACGTCGAATCGCAGTAGGGGGGTGCAAGACCCTCGTGGAGACACAACCGTCATATTCGAGAGTGTCAACAGCCGGTGTCCGGTGAGCAGGCAGGATTTGATGGTGAGGGGTACATCGTTGCTGCTGGGTACCGGCGCGAAGGTGTTCAAGAGAACAGAGTGTGGTGTACCCTTGAGGAGGTCGCGATGAACACCGTCATCCTCACTAGAACGGCATTTGTTTGGTTGAACCAACACCAAGTCCCAAGTTAGATTAGTGTATCGGTATGTGATCCACTTGGTCCACGAACTCATTCTACGCGCCCGCGAAGATGGTCCGGTGTGTCAGTGCATATTCATCTGCAAACCAGTTTCAGAGCTCCGCCCTTGCTCAGTCCTACGCGTCCCTTCCAATGCGATAGGTGCCGATAGTGAGTGTCTCACACTCGTACCTCCATGGGGATCTCTGTTTCATATTGGTTGTTTCTTCTCGTCATATTGATTTTTGTCGTCCTACCCTGATGATTTGTTTACCAATGGTCAAGAATCCTGGGCAAAGTTGAGAATTGTTCTTGGTTCGGTACCCGCCAATCCCTTTGTGTCACGAGCGTCAGCTACAAATCCCAATCTAACCAACCAAGGCAGGGGACATGAGTTGGTGATGCGAAAAAGAGAGGGTTAAGATCAATTCCCGAAATCCAGATTATTCACGAGCTACGGCGCTCAGTCATGCTGACCTGTTTCATGAAAACATGCTTCCATCGATGCTGTAACACTCAGCTAGCCCGTCAGTCCCGTTCTGAAACTGGGTGAGTATTATTTGCTATGAAACAAAACCTCCTACGCGTTGCAGCCAGCGTTGGGCGTTTAAACCCCACCACTACCGTGGCAAGGACAAGCAAGCATTCAGTTCCTTCTCGTTTCGAGCGTGTAGCAATCGTTCACGATGGTCAACTTCACGATTCTCGCTGGCGGTTTTACTGCCACTGTTGTATCCTATCTGTTCAATACCGATGACAACACCTTGACCTACCTCAACCAGTACACGACGGGCGACAACCCGTCGTGGATCATTTCTCACCCGACCAACAAGAGTATACTGTAGTACGTGCCTGTTGTGTCTCTCACCTGTGATTCAATCCGAATAGTTGCATCTAGCGCAACCAACGCGAACTCAGACGGAGCTATACAATCTTTCACCGTTGGATTCGAGGGCGCCATTACACTTGTGGATACAGTCAGCTCTGGGGGAAGCGATCCCGCTTACTGCGCTGGTTTGTCCACAGGGCAAGTTGCAGTCGTCAACGTATGTATCATCGCGACTCCGTATAACCACCCCGCTAACCACTGCACAGTATGCCTCTGGTACAGCGCGCGTCATCCCCACCGAGGGTGATTACCTGCATTTCTCCAATGACTCGGACATTTGGACGTTCCCCGTGCCCACCGCTGGTACCCAGGGTACCTCGGAACCTCACATGACCTACCAATATGGTTCTGAACTCTTCATTCCCGGCAAGGTCAGCTAGCCTTCGCATCCAGGTGTATCAATTCGGTAACTCAACCACCTACAGGGGAGTGACAAGATCTGGCGACTCGGCGAGGTTGATGGCAACCCCGGTGACTATGTCGTCCATGGTGATATCCAGCAACCCATCGGTAGCGGACCCCGCCATATCCGTATCAGAGGTATGCCGTCCTCCCAATCCATCTCGTCGGTAGATCTTGCTGACCGTGCCCCCAGACAATATGTTGTACACCCTGCACGAGTTGGCGAGTACCTTGACCCTCCAGGAGGTCCCCTCCTACCCGAACGGCACTTCTCAGATCCTCTCAAACGTTTCGATCATTCCCCCTGACCCACCCGCAGGCTCAACATTTGCCGCTGCCGAGATTCTCATTCCCGAGCCCACCGCGGAGTATCCTACCCCATATATCTACACGTCGAATCGCAATACGGGAGTACAAGACCCTCGGGGAGACACGATCGCGATCTTCGAGAATGTGAATAACCAACTCGTTCTGCGCAACCAGGTCTATACCGGTCTCGATCAGATCCGAGGGATGATGTCCGGTGAACAGGCAGGCTTTGGTGGTGAGGCGTACATCGTTGCTGCTGGGGCTGCGGGGACGACTGGCGTAAAGATATTCAAGAGAACAGAACGTGGTGCTAACCTAGAAGAAGTTGTGGCGAACACCGTCGTTCCCACCAGAGTGGCCTTTGTTTGGTTGAACCCATATCAAGTCCAAAGTTAGACTGTCACCACTACATGACCGACTTGAAGCACAAACACGTCCCACACCACCAAAACGGTCCGATGCGCGACTGGTTATCTGAAAACCGGTTGAAGCGTCTTATCTACCCGACCCTGCTTCATCCCACGTGTACCCTGCAATGTGATTGACAAATAGGCCCATCTCCTCGGCATGCATGGTGCTATCTTGGTCGTGTGCGCCGTGTCAGAGATAGCCATCATCTCTGGCACGTTCTCAGGCGTTGCTGTGTCAAGCCTATCGAGTCAGATTAACGAAAGGATCGCCGGGAATATCAGAAAGGTATTATATCTGAAGCGCAGGTACACCATTCACCATGAGGATATACCAAAAATATATTGCGAGCATGCACAGAAGGGCCAACGGCGCCCCGTGTCGTCGATTACGAACAGACTGCCAGCTGGGCCATGTCCAGATGTTTCGTGACTTGGCCACGGGCGCAACTTGCGCGAGCTTCACACCGCCATGCCTGTCGCTCTCGTGCCCGTCTTTGACAGTGCTCCTGTCCTGTCCACCACCCTCAACCATGACACAGACAAGGAGATCTATAATGCTGTTCACGGCCTCATGGGTGATGCGATGATTACTACGCCCGGGTTGTGAAGCTTATATCCGATCGTATCTACGGTATACTTTTTGTGTTCCACTCAATGCGCTCATATCTAATCCTTTCGATTGATCGTGCGCGATGCCAAGCTGAGATATAAGATTGCCTCTGACAAGCGACAGCCAGCGTCCTAAAGCAGCGATACCCGAGTTCTGGCCGTAAGATATCCGATGGCATATCACAGTCCATAACTCATAAGTGACCTAAGCGTTGCTACATCATGCTGTATTTGCGGTGCGCCAACCCCTTTGCTTGCGAGGTGTGTACGGGCCGATGCGTCACAATTAAGTCTACTGTTATTAGTATGCGATATCTGGCACATACAGGAATGGATGTGGGTATACGAACTTATCAAATCTATGCTATGGATGTAAGGAGTGGATGACCCTTTCAGTCTCTGGTCCGAGAGGGGCAGAATATGAACAAGATGAATGAACGTGAGAGTAGTTTGAATGTCGACGGGAAAATCTTGACTATGCTCCAACAGCATTCGTATTCAAGTCTTTAGCATCGTACGCAAGTGGCGTTCCTCCCTAGCCCGTGCAACGCCAACCAAGCCATGAGTCGTTCGCCATGCAGTGTGAGAATGATCTCATATCGGCTGATCCTCCTTTTCATTTTTCACCGTCCAATCCTCATCGAGCGTATTATGCAGCGGGAGCTCCCTCATGAACAACGACGCCACGAGCCCTACGCCACCAATGGCAGCCGAGACCTGCCACAACACCGCGAGGCTGCTCGCAAAGGCAGCTTGGACGTCGAACAGAGTTTGCGAAGGGAGTGTGGAGAGCTCTGGGATGAGCGCATACACGATAGCAGTCCCTTCTGGGACAGATTGGATAAATGATGCAGGAAGCTTCTTTGCGAGCTCATTTTGGAGGACGGTGCTCCCGATGGTGATACCCCACCCCTATAGAGGCCAGACCTAAGGACTGTTGTGAACGAGAGAGGAATCAAGATACTCACAGTGGCGAACGAGCGGAGGAACCACATGAAGGCAAGTGCGGGTGCATTCTGCGAGACCGGCAAGGGTGCTTGAATGGGGTACATGGGCGTTGCACTCAGCACTCTGCCACACGACATTAAATGTGGAGCGTCAGAGGGAGACGAGTTCAACCAATGAATACAACATACCCTGCGCCGCAGCCAAGCAGCAGCCCGTACCCTATGGATTTTTCAACAGAGTCTGTTGCGCTGATGGTGCTCATCAAGCCAAGAGGGATGATGGTGAAGATCCAGCCTATCCACGTCTGTGGCCGATATCGTCCAGTGGCTGTAATTGATACCCCAGTGGCGATGGCTGGGATTGCGAGCGATGCGAACGGCAGCGAGTAAATACCAGATTGGATGGGTGATGTTCCCTTGCAAGCCTGATAGTAGACTGGGTAGTAATCTGCAAAGTGGTTATGCCGAGTAGACGTAGCGGTTCCTCTGAATGAACTCACAGACGACTGCGAAAGTGGTAACGGTGGTGCAAATTGTCTGTATATATCTGATCTGCATGAGTGGCTGCGAGAGGGGATGGTTACAAATTTAGTGTTGCTTACCCACTGATGCTGGTCATGTTTGTCATTATAGAGAACGGCACCTGGTGCGAGCAGCGTGAGATGAAATTCGGGTCAAGGTACACGGAGAAGCACGTACAAGTGGGTTCGTTGCAAGGGTGGCCTCGTAGGCGACGAAGACGCCGAGGCCAACGAAGCCGAGGACTAACGGGACAAGTACCGTGGCTGAACCCCACGGCGCGGTGATACCACCCCACGTCAACCCTATCGTACATGCGACGGTGCTCGAGATAATAAGAAAATTGCCTCTGTCAGTGAAACAGCTGTAAGTGGGATTGGATTCATGGCGACTATTGCAGTCGATCTTACATCCAGTCCATGCGCATAAACTTGTCTCGGTAGCTGCCCGGGGGAACGGGTAGATCCAAAAAAAATATGACTGACACACACGCAACGAGAGAGACGGGAAGATTGAGATCTTGCGCATTGCGTGAGTATGTCCGATATTCTGAGCAAGGCTACAGCACTCACAGAAAAGCCAACGCCATTGTCCCTGCGACGCGAGGGCTCCCCCGACGACAGGACCGATCGACGCAGCAAGACACCAGACGCTAAGTAAACAGTGTGAGTTCGGCTCTTTAAATCCCAACCAAGTCTCACAGTCCATATAAACCTGAATAGAGACCACGTTCTTGCAGGGTGACGAGATCAGCTAAGACGATCCCGGTGAGAGACTGGATTCCTCCTCCACCCAGACCTTGTATGGTCCTGCCCGCAATGAGCATATTCATACTATTGGCAGCACCGCAGATGCCACTGCCGAGTGCGAAAAGACCGATGGTCATGAGAATGGCAGGCCGGCGACCAAAGACCTGAGCCAGGCCACCACTCATCGGGAGGAACGCAGTCGAGGAAAGAGTGTAAGCAGAGCCAACCCAGGTGAACTGAGATGCATGTAGAGCATTGGCAATGGTGGGAAGTGCGGTAGAGACAGAGGATGCCTCAAGGGCAGAGAGGAAGAGGCAGATACACATCGAGGCAAAAACAAGCCAAAATCTAATATCTTTCTTGGACGGTGCTGTGCTTGCTTGAAGAGTCTCGTCGGAGAATGACGCTTGGGCCATGGGCTGAGGATGCCCTGCAGGGGAGGGCATGACGAGCCGAGTCTCGCGGGGTCTCGAGCAATGGTGGAGAGTCTCGTCGGAGAATGATGCTTGGGTCAGGTAACCCGCAGGGGGGGAGGAGGGCATTACGAGACTGATCTCACGGGGTATGGTAGAGCAACGAACACTGCAGATAAAAAACTCTCCAGGAGGTTTTTACAGCGGGAAATGTATGCCTTTGTATCCCTGTCCAACATCAGGCCTTTATACACTTACCGATCATCAATTATCAGTTTGTCGGGTCGTTTCAATTCGTGTCGTGTCGTTGTGGCGACGGTAATATGCGGATGCTTTTACGCGCGGCCATGATGGGAGCACTTGGGCCCATCGCTGGTTTAGGACGCAGCTTAGTGATTCGGATTGCCGTTTCTTCTGAGGACGTTCTGGCAGAATCATTTGCTTCTGTTCATTAATTCTGGGTTGCCTGACACATGGCGTTGAGCGCTAAAGCCTAGCTGTGACACTGTCTGTTTGAGTCCGACGCCGATCGGTCAGCGAAGCGACCCAATAGCATTCAGTGTTGACTCCAGACTCTTGTACGCGGGTCATAGCGAGACAGGTTGTAAGCATCTCTGCCGCTCAACTACTGTTCCGCCACCAGAGCCGGTGACAAACCGTTGTCTGTTGGAGAGATACTGCTACAGGAGCACTCATCGTTTGCCGACATTAGTAGTAGGGCAGCCTTCCGAAGCTTGTCTTCAAGTCGCAGTGTTCTCGAGTCACAGTTGTTTTTGACTCGGAATCCCGCTGCAGCCGTGGGCCGGATAGAGGTTAGGACCACCTTTGACCACTGGTGACTGGACCAAAAGTTGGGACGTGACTCACTTGAGCATGAAACAATTGGCCAGGTTTGTATAAGTGACTCTCGGCATTTACTGTTAGTAAAACAGGTACCCGCTGGCTCTGCGCGTCCTCGGCAAATTTGGTTCCACCTGTCTTCTCGGCTAACCGTTTAACTGATCGGGCCGCCCTGGGCCTGAGCGAGTGTTGGAAAGTTTTAGTAGTAGATCGCTTGTACTTATAATCTAGAGAAGAAACAAAAGTGCATGCAGTACCATAAGGTGAAACCCTAAAAACCACCAAACAAAAATAAGGATTGGCCTTGTCATGAAAGGGGATGTAGTAGTTGATGAGCAGTGTTCGCAGAGTCCCATATTAGCGAACAACCGAGCGTGCCTGATCTGGGCTAATATTTGGATCTGGCTCACAATGCGGCTGTACGAGGTTGAATGTCAATGCGTATGCGGAAGCCAGGCGTAGTAAATGTTGACTTGTCTGTCCATACTACAAATGAATGCAGTCGCCCTGCCATTACAACAAAGCGCGGCATCTAGTCCTCGACGGAACAGTTTAATGGGAATTGCAACCTGTCCCGAAAACGAAAAAAAGGATGACCTCGGGAACAAGAGTCGACAAATCAGCCCGATTTTTGTAAAAGCAGTCACCATCCAAAGACTCTAACGAACACGAAAATTTGTTCGTCAGTCTGGAATCCATTATTCGCGGAGATGTAGACAAGACGCACTCCTCGTGGAACTGGAAGCCACCAACGACTTTCTTTAAGTTCGCATCAAGAGCCTTCTGGGTGCGAGCCACGTCCCTGGCCAGCGATACGGGGCCACAAACAGCAACGAATGCACCGTGTGCGTCACCGTTGCTCATCATAGACGCCACAAATCTGTCCAACAGCTTCCCGATATTCGGACGCCCAGGGGTGAGGGTGATGTCAGGCGGGAGTACACGTCCCCCAAATGAACGGTGAGTACCTCGAGTGTAGAATACCGAGACGCGAAGGCTGGCGGGGACTGCTTCGAGACACGAGTGCGGTAAAGAGAGGGACAAAATTTTCCAGAGCAGCTGGGAGAGCAGCTCAGCTCATAGGAAGCGTACACAAAGGTAAACGAGAGACAAACCTGGGTTAGGAATACTCCAGATAACTTCGATGACTCTAGTCCTGCTTCTATCGGCCAGTACGAGATGTTGCACCGCATACAGCGCGAACGTCACACCGCTGCCCCCAACTACAAACATTGCTCCTGAGTAGTTCGGAACCGTGGTATCACCAACTCCGTCTATAATTAGGCCTTGTTTGCTGTAGGTGATTCATACCCGCCCCCAGTTGCCCAACTGACTGTTGGTGTACTGTAGGCATGTTACCACCGGCCGGCTTGTGTCCCTTACGTTGTCCGAGTGCCGCTGTTTATGGACTCGACCATACCATTGGCGTTATGAAGACTCGCTTTACCACTGCAACCCTCCGAACAATCCCAGAATTGGAACTCACTCGAGTAGATATCCCTTCCCTGGACACTGGTTGGCGCGCCGGTCAATATGTTCGTCTGCGTATCCTTTCCGCTGCAGTCGGTTTCTGGGGGATGACCGAGGTACACCCGTTCACTACTGCCAGCGCAACCAACACGGAGGAAGGCTTGGTTTTGATGTGCAAAAAGACTGGAGATTAAACGAGGAAACTGTACGAGATGGCGGAGACAACTGCCTCTGGTGAGCAGGGTCAGAATACTGAGAGAAGAGTCAAAGTGGTCGTCGAAGGACCATATGGTGCGTCCTTGAATCGTCGGGCCTGTGATGGAAACAAAGTAGGCCGAGTTTCAAACTCAGCCTTCAGCCGCAGGTGCCACGGCGTTGGCCCAATCAGCTTTCTGACTGAGCGAGTTTTGGGACTGGTTAGTTCATTTCATTTCAGCTATTTTACAGAGGGCCTGACTTGCTCTAGTAACTATACCACGCGAGATCAGTCTCGTCATCTCCTCCCCTGCAGATTATACTCCGTCAGGTCACTGGACCCTCATTCTCCGACGAGAAGCTGATATGGGACGTAAATGGTGACACACCTCCTCGCGCGAAGTAGACATTTGCGATTTTACTCGGCCCTCTACGAGCCTCACAGACGGGCTGGTCACCACACTATCGAACGAGGTGGGTGTGGATTTTCGACATCGGCCAACGACGGTCCCGCTACAACG
Source organism: Boletus pseudo-olivaceus (assembly GCA_038092955.1). NCBI lineage: Eukaryota > Fungi > Basidiomycota > Agaricomycetes > Boletales > Boletaceae > Boletus > Boletus pseudo-olivaceus. The sequence goes on from JBBPRI010000394.1 coordinate 16,666, forward strand.
ACACAACGCGTCGAAATGACCTGACAGGCTACATGGTGTATCGACTCGGACTCGAACGGTCATATGTCATATTAGGTCACCTCCCGGAGACTACCGACAAATCACAAACTGATGACGGTAAGTAAAACAGTCTGAAGGAGATTCTTATTAAGTAGTATGTAATGAACTGAACAAGAATTCCCGCTGTTAAAACCTCCAGGAGTGTCTCTGCTCTACAGTGCCCGTTGCTCTACCACACCCCGCGGGATCGGTCTCGTCATGCGCTCCCCGGCAGGTCATCCTCCACCCATGACCCAGGCGTCATTCTCCGACGAGACTCTTCAAGCAAGCACCGCACCGTCCAAGAAAGATCTCAGATTTTGGCTTGTTTTTGCCTCGATGTGTATCTGCCTCTTTCTCTCTGCCCTTGAGGCATCCTCTGTCTCTACCGCACTTCCCACCATTGCCAATGCTCTACATGCATCTCAGTTCACCTGGGTCGGCTCTGCTTACGCTCTTTCCTCGACTGCGTTCCTTCCAATGAGTGGTGGCCTGGCTCAGGTCTTTGGTCGCCGGCCTGCCATTCTCATGACCATCGGTCTTTTCGCACTCGGCAGTGGCATCTGCGGTGCTGCCAATAGTATGAATATGCTCATTGCG
>JBBPRI010000395.1:0-17280 GCA_038092955.1 Boletus pseudo-olivaceus
ACACTCTTCCACTGGTGGCCAGCCCACCCAACAACTGTCAGCGCTCTTAACAGAGGTGGTTAGACTCGTGGTCCACGAGTAGGTTTCCACGCTCGACGACGAGAGACCCAGCGCGGATTAGGCACGCAAGGGGGACAGACCCTTGCCCTGCAGGTTTTCCGTGACAAGTCCCATTCGTGTCTTCAATACACTCGGTGACAGAGGTGCAACGTCATACGCACGCTCAATAGAGTTTTGCTACGCCCACGCATAACACTCGCCCATCCCATGCCAATGATATATCAGGGCGGTCCTCGACAATGATAATGATACATCACAGATGCAAGGGGACTTCTCTCGATGATGTATCGGTGCTGCTAATGGTAGGTACGCTCTCGGCACACCGCTAGTGGTGGGTGTTATGCGAGGGCATAGCAAAACTCTAGTTGAGCGTGCGTATGACGTCGCACCTCTGTCACCGAGTGTATCGAAGACACGAACGGGACTTGTCACAGAAAACCTGCAGGGCAAGGGTCTGTCCCCCTTGCGTGCCTAATCTGCGCTGGGTCTCTCGTCGTCGAATGTGGAAACCTACTCGTGGACCATGAGTCTAACCACCTCTGATAAGAGCTGAGACAGTTGTTATAGTGGGCTGATCACTTGAGGAAGAGTGTAGGAAGCGGAGGTTTAAGACTTAGGGGAGGGAATCCTAAGGAGCTTTGTCTACACTGTGGATTGCGTAGATCAAGGTTAGAGTTACGCTATAGCGAAACTCTAACTTAAATAGTACTGTTGTTAAGACCGTGTCGATCTCCAAGGGTTAACTCTGGAACTCCGGAGTTCGTAGCGGAAAGGCTTCGGCTTCACCGTATGTGGTGCGCCAAGCTTGGGTTCGCGCCTAAGATTTCGGAACGGAGGTATTCGGAGGAGGTTCGGAGGAAGAACGAAGGGTAGATTGGGGATCGTATCTAAATTGATTTCAAGCTGATGGTACAGAGATCGTACGGAGGTTTATATATGGAGGTCAGAAGAGTATTACTAAGGAGTTCGGAAGGAAAGGTAACCGGAGCTGTGCTCCTACGCGAGCACAGGATTCGGAGGTATGTACGATGCGGAACTAATACGAAAGGAGGTACATAAAACAAGAGATACTATATTCGGAAGTCCGAAGGTCCGGAGTTTTAGGAGTTAGGAGTTATATAGTAAAGAGGTCCGGAGTTTTCAGGAGTTGGGAATATCATACCGGAGTTGGATCTGGAGATCCGGGATATGACACATGCAATCCACAGTTCATGAAGGAGTGTAACCTGGCCATTGACATGTATGAGGGCAAGGCCAAGGAGCGTTCCTATGGGGTGCGCGACGAGTATCGCTTGAGTGACTTTGCAGCCATAGAGGTCTTGGACAACCTGCAAACCCTGGTAAGTCCCTTTCAACTGACATGCAAGAGCATACACTGATGTTGGTGTAGACTCAACGTTATTTGACATCTCAACCCATGCTCTGGATATTGTCTTCCACTTGGTTCGACTTCTTGGCCAGGAGATTTAGGGAGCTGCAGCGAATGCAGATCAGTCTGCGGCGCATCGAACCACCCAACATGGGGGTGCTCACTGGCATTGTCTGCACCATGATCTGCAGCATCACCAGTACTCCCATTATATTGGATTTTCATGTACACGACTTGATGGCCATCCTTGGGTTCTCACAGACTTGTGAGCGGCATGGAATGTGTTTCCTCTCTTACCTAGAGCTAGAAAGTATGTACACCCTGTCTGCCAGATGTGCAGAATTTGGATGATGCAAAAGTCATGCGGTTAATGGGTGGAAAGAGTGGAGATCGTCGCATCACATCCAAGCAGTTATGGCCAGTGCTGCCTTCATCAGACGAGCATGGCGTGTTTCCCATAGGTGATAGGCTGACCTGGCAGGCTGTGGTCAAGGCTATCACAGATGTTCCCCTGGGAATTGATGCGAGCCTGGCGATGGGACTTGCGCTTCACACATCTGGAACCCGTCATTGGAAAGCTGTTTACTAACTTTACATGTCAGATGTGGCTACTCCTGAACAAGCACTGACTGACCGATCCCAGTGATGCAGCCCCTACCTGTTTTAAGGAAGCCATGGGTTGTTGGACTGTGGAGAAGGTATACAGCACCATTACTGTCTCACCTTCAAGGCCTGCAATGCAAACCTACCAGGAGACATTCCTTGTGGACGTCCTCACATCTCCTTTGCTTGTCGATTCTCCATCTTCTTCCCCCTTCCAGAACAGCCGATGCATGTGCGATCTCCATGGAAGCTCTTTTGCAACACTCCTGGGTATCTATGGCAGTTCCATGAGCTTATGAGGACTCGTGACAAGCAAGAGCGCTTCAGTGTTACTGATAGGTTGGGAGATATACATATTCTCTAACTTGGAATGCCTTCCGACTCCATGGCTACCTCAAAGAAGGTTGTCAGAAAGCCCTGGGTCATCAACAAGCAAGGGAATATGCGGTTCACCACCAACCCCATGTTCTACAAAATCTTGGGTCTTTCCAAGACTGGTGCACCTGTTCAACGAAGGGCAGGACCTCAGGTGATCAAACCTACCAAGGAGTTTTCCTTGGACATGCATCATGCTGCAGGATATGATGAGCTGGTTGCACAGAGAAGCTTGTATCTGGAACGATGTAAACTGCGTCGTGCTAGGGAGCGAAAGGCCACAAAGGGAAGGTGAGCCAGAAAGCCTCCTCCACCAAGGAAGAGGGTGATGCCAGCTTGAGAGGAGCAGCGACATGACCCCAGCGAGCCACCCATGGGTGACAATGATGTCCAGATTCAAGAGCCTAGTATTGGAACTGGTAGGAGCATGGCCATGGAGAATGTGGGTGATCATGGAGAATGCAACTGGTGGTGATAAGGAAGATGTGACCATGGAAGATCCTTACAATGATAATGAAGAAGATCTGATGGATGTATATGTCATCAAGGAAGACAACAAGGAGGAGGAGGAGAAGGAGGAGGAGGAGGAGGAGGAGGAGGAGGAGGAGGAGGAGGAGGAGGAAGAGGACAGTGATCAGGGATCTGACCATCAAACAGACAAAGACTGACATGCTGTTTACATTGATGTAATATTCCCCTCCCCTCTAACAATATATCAATTCAGACAAATCAGATGGTGGTGCCACTTTGCCAATCACATTGTGTACTAATGTAAAGTGTAGTCAGAGTCTACCAAGGTCTACCAAAATGTACCAAAAGCGTACAAAAGTGTACTCCTCGGCATGCTCGGCGGGCTTGAAAAAAGTGTAGTGAAAGTGTACCAAAAGTGTACCAAAAAGCGCAACACTGGGCAGGCTCAGCGGATTTTTGTACATATTCTTTTACACTTTTCCTACACTTTGTGCACACTTCTGCTTGCTGCACTTTCACTACGCATCTACCACACTTTTCTAACACTTTTTGGTAGACTTTGGTAGACTTTTTGTACACTTTTTTGTACACTTTGCCTACACTTTTCTTACACTTTTCTTACACTTTCTTGTTCATTTTGTAGACTCTTTGTACACTTTTTGTACACTTTGAGGCTACCAAAGTCTACAGACAAGTGTAGTAGTGTAGATAAAGTGTAGGACAAGTGTACAAACAAGCGTACAAAAAGTGTAGTGAAAGTGTACCAAAAGTGTACCAAAAAGCGCAATGCTCAGCAGGCTCAGCTGCTTTTTGTACACTTTTTTGTACACTTTTTGTACACTTTGTCTACACATCTACTTGCTGCACTTTCACTACGCTTCTACTACACTTTTCTAAAACTTTTTGGTAGACTTTGGTAGAATTTTTGTACGCTTTTTTGTACACTTTGCCTACACTTTTCCTACACTTTGCTTAGACTGTGTGTACACTTTTTTGAACACTTGTCCAACACTTCCACTACACTTCCACTACACTTTTCTAACACTTTGTGGTAGACATTGGTAGACTTTTTGTACACTTTTTTGTACACTTTTCCTACACTTAGTCTTAGACTTTTCGTACACTCTTGGTACACTTTTCCTACACTTTGTCTCCACTTCTATTACACTTTTCCTACACTTTTCCTACACTTTTCCTACACTTTTCCTACACTTCTACTACACTTTGTCCTCACTTTCCCTACACTCTTCTGAGACTTTGTGTACACTTTTCTTACACTTTTCTTACACTTTGTTGTCCATTTTGGTAGACTCTTTGTACACTTTTTGTACACTTTTGCTACACTTTTGCTACACTGTGACTACATTAAATCTTTGAAAGTCTACCAAAAAGTGTACAAAAAAGTATACCAAAGTGTAGCATGTGTGCTCAGTGTATGACAGTTAAGAAAGTGTAGCAAAGCTTACAAGGTGTCTCTAGGTATTGACCTAGAAGGCCTCATAACACCCTCCAACAAGATCTAAAGCATGTGCTAATTGTTATACTGCTGACAACTCACTCCCCCCCTTCCCTACCTTTCGAGGAATATCAATTCATGGACATGTTTCTGCTTGACAGAAGGTATGCTCCCAATGTGCAACAACCTGTAGGAATGTCCCAAGACAACATTCAAAGCTTGTGCTAACTGTTATGCTGCTGACAGCTACCTCCCCCTCTCCCCCATCTTTCCAGGAATATCAATTCATAGAGCAGACTCTACTGGGTGGGAGTTGGGTTCCCAACACTTTAATTCCTCTAGGAACTCCCTGACACAACATTCAAGGCAATTGCTAGTTTTTACAACACAATGAACTACATATCATCTTCTCCTGTTCCCAACACAAAAAGGAATTTATCAAATCAAAATGCACCTATCAGAAGTTGGAAAAAATCTGAATGGGGGTTTTCATGGTGTGGGAATCCAATGGTACCATTTATAACACCATTGATATTTTTTTGGACCATGCATTTGACAAAAGGTGCATATTACATGGTGCCGTCTCAAAACAGCTGTAGAAATTGTTCCTAACCACCAAATCTCTTTAAACATTTTGGAGGTGCTTTGTAAGCATCTAGGCTATTGGATTACATAAAAACTTCTCCCCCAAAATGGTTTCATGTTTTACTATTTAACTCCCATATCAGTATATAGTCATAATCCCCGCATTGTGCGCCAGGGCCCATAAGTGCATCATGCAGACATCAATGAGGATCCTTCCCTCGAGCGGCGCATGGGTGTGCATTTGAGCCCATCCGAGAACAAGCCTGTATCGAGTTTCCTATAAACATCTGAGTCACACCTTGAAGCAAGAAAGCAGAGCTTACTCGAAAGGAGGAGGAGCTCCGTACTGGGGAGGGGGAAGCCCAGCGAAACCCTGGTAACACTTGTGTCGAAAACATCTGAAATGAACTGTTTGACATTTGTGCTAACGTAGGGGTGTTGCAAAGTCTTTGGCACGTTTGGCCATGTCTAGGGTGTTGGGTCAGTGAAAAACATGCAAGAAAGAGAATGTATAACCAACTGTGTGCTTCAATGGGCTCTAGGGGCTAACCATGAAGTGTTGTTGGAGCCCCTCTGCAGTGAACTCGAAACCATCCATAGTGACAAAACTCCTGACAACGATGGACTTATTCAGCGACAAGGCTTGGCGGGCAGCCTTGAAGAGCTCATGTTGACTGAGTCTCTTGTCCAAGTGAGTGACAAGGGTGCTTCCTTGGTGTGACTCAGGCAGCTTGGCCATGTCCTGGACGTACCTGCATCCCTTGCGGGGAGATTTTTAACCTGTCTAGCACGGTTCTTGGGAAGAAAAGGAATGGCTGTCTTCTGTCCACTAGCCCATTGGATGGTCAGTGAGTGGGCATTGACCTGCAAGCCAAGAATGTTGGTCATGAGGTCAACCCTATGTGTGGAGCAGGGGTCTAAACTGACAGCTGCTCGATGTTCGACGCTGATGTTGGCAGAGCTGAGCTGTGACTTTTTGTGTGCAGTGGTGGGGGGTCAAAGAACAAGAATGATCCGCCTGTAAAAGGGTAAACAGCGAGGTTGAGTTGTGCAGTAGGTTCTTACAGGACAGCTTTTCAAGGATACTCTCTATCACCGCCCTTTTTGGAACACTGGCTGGAAAGGAGTTAGTGGGTATGTGCGGGAACAAAGCAGAGGGCTTACTCGTGGCCTGGAGCAGCCTCGTCTAGCTGGTAGCCTGCACGGTGCTCAGTCGCTTTGCCTTTGCACTTGTGTCTGTGTAGGCTTAGGAGATGAATAGAACAATGCACAGTTTGGGCCTACCTGCATTTGTTGGATCGGGTGGGTGAACCAAGCCCATCATTCTCGCTGGTGTGTCTGCTGGTGAGAAAAGGGCCGGTTCAACAAATGGCACAGCCTACCGCTGTGAGAATTCACAGCCTGCACTGTCTTGTTGGGAACACAGTTTTCTTTTGTGCTGTTAGGGGCGTAAATCCGGAAAAAAGGAGATGTTACCCGAGTTTAACAGTGGGCTTTCTAGCAGGGTTGAGCCCCTCTGTTTAAAGGGCGTGATTGATGTGAGAAGGGCCAGCAACTGGACCCTCATGGCCAGTGTCAAGCTGGGTGGTGGGAAGGGGTGATGGACCACGCGATTCTCCACTGTCGCTGTGGTTGGGGAGCTCGGTCAGATGCTCAGAGGGAGAGGGTAGGAATAGTGGTAGGCGCTCAGACAGGGAGGGTAGGAATGGCGGTAGAGGCTCATTCCGGGCGTGACCCAGCTCGGGTTGAGAAGGGGTCCTGTGGTTTGTGAATGGGAGGTGGTAAGCAAAGTGATTGGAACTCACAGGTCATTTGTTTTGGGGCCCAAGTCATCGAGGGCACCCAGCTCGTCCTCGCTTGACCCCGCTGCCAGGCTTCAGCTCGTCATCGTCATTGCTTGATTTCAGTGCAAGCGTTGTGGGCTTTTCTTGCTCATCCAGTTCGTCTACCTCGTCCTCATCCTCGTCTTCCATGATGTAGCTGTGGGGGTGGTCTTCTAGCTCGATAATGGCTATCGTTGGAACAGAATGGGACTTGTTGTCATCAACTGAGGTGGGGACAGCCTCGAGCAGGAAAACCTCGTTGTCGACAGCTAGGGCCGGGGACAGATTCATCCAGCCCCAAATCGGCAGGTTCTTCTTCCAGTAGCTGGTTTTGGTTGCTGCAAGGGCATATCTTTTGGAGCTGAGTGAACATAAGAAACGAAGAGTGGGCTTACCTGGGGCAATGCAGAGGTTGGACATGTGGCTCGAGCCTAACGCCTGAACCTACGTAGGACTAGGCCGCTGTGGGCCTTCTCTTCATGCTCAGCCTCATCGTGTGACAAGTTGACACAGTGGAGGCTTTTTCTAAGATATGGTTAGTATTGGGTTAGCATAGACCATCTGGGGGCTTACCATCTTGGGCTAAGTAAGATTCTTCTTCGAGTCTTTAGGATCTATGTACATGCATACACCTTGGGGAAAAAGGGCGAGAAAAGAAGCAGAGTAAAGTGCTACGCACTTACTGGCGATTGCTGGGTCCAGCATGGTGTTCCTCCCCATCCTCGTGATCTGAAGACTGAATGGCACGTCTTCTATAACAAATTTAGCATTTGAATCATGTAGAAAGGACTGGACATGCTTATCTGCGCTTCCTCGGAGGAGGTGGTGACTCATTGTCCTTGTCTGGAAAATGCTTCTTTCGGTGACTCTACAGCGTAAGTAGTGTGTAAAAAACGATCTAGACCACTGACCTATAGCGTTGCTGGTATGAACAGCACCTGTCCCTGTATTCCTCTAATGCAGCTCCTTGGCTGCAAAACACGTAAATTAAGCTAAAACGGTGATGGGGTTGCTTTCTTACAGTCTCTCTCCGCCCCTTCTCTGACGCGCGTTGCTGGTGGAGCGGTAATGGTCGAGCTAGGTTGTTTCGTGAATCATGAGTTAAGGGGAAGATGGCAAACGATACTCACCTCTGCCGTGCTCATTTCGGAAACTCTTTTTCTCCCCATGTATCATGATAGAAATGTAGCGGAAATGGATGAGAATTCACCAAGAAAGAGATAGATGTGGTTAGAAACAACGAGATAGCTTCGTATAAGACACCGCGAGGCAGTCACATGACACAGCAGTGGACAATATCACAGATTTTTGGCAAAGGTTAAAACAGCATGTGTGACTCAATTGTAAATTCTATGCAAGCAGGTGGTTCGAACAGTTAATGTACAGGGCTTTATGTACTCTACATTTTTGGAATCAAATTGACCAAAGAGTACTGGCATTCTGTGCGATAAGAAAGAGAACGTCCAAGAGGTTGGATGTGATGTAGGAGGTATGCCTACCACTCCGCTTTGACAACCAGTCAGCATACAAGACCATGGCTTCCTTGCCCTTTCCAAATGCGTCCATAGGAATTCCCAAGAGGGCAAATGTCTTTCTGTGAAGATCAACGAGGGACTAGATGTAGTACGTGAGCCCAATGATCCACTCCTGTAAACCTTCATCGCAACAATTCTTCGCATAGTTCCAATTGCCATTATGTACGATCCCATTGAGCTTGGGACATCTGCAGGATGCACAGCAACCTGAGTTGTTTGCAGCGCGACAGGCGGTGTGGTAATTGTTGTAATCATCAGAGCGGGGCTTGCTCTGAAAATCGCAATGAAGCAGGGATGAGTGAGGAGTTTCAGGCGCCTCTCCCATGACTGTATGGAGGACGCAAGTTTTATGGCCATCGAGAAACTGGATGATGGCAGAACGGAGTGTGTTGAATTCTGCAGTGACCGATGTCTTTAGCTTTGGATAGGAAGGTTGAGTCTTATGATGGTGGTTTCGATGGAGGGACGTTGGTGGGGTCTGTATAGTGGGGTGAGGTGTGGGTGAAGGGAGGTAGTCTCCTGTGAGGCTACAACGGTGTGGTGCAGTTGTACCAAGGGGGTGCTTTCTGGAAAATGGGTTGGTAGGTGCCTTGAAACCAGATGATGAGGATGAGGGTGAGGATGAGGACGAGGGAACAACAGTTAGCTGTGAGGTTGCTATCTTTATCTTTTTACAAGGAGGTTCCTCATCTGTGTCAGGAAAGGGTATGCTCGTCTTGAGCAGCCTGTAGGAGGTGTGACTCAAGTGCCTTTGATGCAGGGTAAGGGGATATGTACATGAACAACATAGTGCTTATGGAAATGGGTGTAAAGGTCGAACTATCCACAGGGGTGGGATGAAAGACGATGGAAAGGACGTACTAAAGACATAGAAACAAAGTTGACGGTTATCTGCATGGCTGTCTAGGTGTCGAGCATGGTTGACATAGGCTAGGTTTGAATGGTCGGGAAGAGGGCTCGCCAGTAGACAAAATAGCACGGGCTGTAAGGGTAGGAAGAGAAGCGACCTGGGGAGAGATGGAAGCATAGTAGAGCTCAGCCACCTGAACAAGTTTAAGGTAAGTAGGCTCTGAGTCTTTGGGCAAAGCAACAGTGGTCTGAAGGGAGTTTATGTTGACACCATCAAGAAGCTGATCCCAATCTAGCTGTGCAAAGACAGTTCCCTTGGTGTGTTGGTTTGTAGAAGGCTGAAATATGTCGGACACAGCATAGAAGTTGTTAGAAGCCAATTGAGCTTCGATTTCCTCAACGAGGGTTCCACAAGAGGGCGAATGGTTGTAGATAACCTCGATGAGGCGGTGGTGACTGAGCTGCAAACCTAGAGACTGGCCTTTGACAATGGAGAATTGCCTTTGTTGCACCGGAATTTCCCCATGCTCTCTCTGAGAATGCTCATTAAGCCGTCTCTTGTCTGAACATAAGCTGGTAGATTTACACCCAGGAATGGTGCACTTGTATGCGTCAATCTGAAATGCCAGAAATGGGGGCTATAGGTCTGGAAAAGACGTTATTAGACTTATCTGCACATAGCTGAACAAGCATTTCCTGAAAAACAAGCTTCTCCTTGGAAGGAAAGCAGGATTGAGGTTGGGCGGGTTGTTTGTGAGACTGAAGTAGGTGTGAATGTGCAGTAGCATAATGTATGAGGCTGGTGCAGGAAAGACAGATGGTTAAGCAATGAGTCGGGTGGACAGACAAGCCCAAGGTCAAAAGCTCTTTGGATATTGAGCGAGATGGCAAGTCTATCATTGGGACATCTGAGTTGGGGAAATGAGAGGGGTCTTGAGCTATATCTGGTAGGTCATGATAAGGGATGGCATTCTGGTTTACAGGATCGAACTCGGAAGACTCCTGAGTCACCACCGGCTCCACATGGAGGGCCCCCCCAGCGTTGGTGGGGGCTGTGGATAAATGATCTTGGATCAGCTCGTGGTCGACCTTTGTGCAGGAGAGTTCTTCAGAACGGTGGTCGGGGTTGGAAAGCTCGCTGACTATGGGCATGGGGTCATTGATGCTGATACCAGCGATATGAGGGAGTTGTTATGATTTGTAGTACCCCCTGACTTTTTCTTTCTCCTTTTCTTAAACATGTCTACCTTTCTTGTGAATCCCGGCAACATACTTCGCCAAACTGATTTCTGTTTGAATAGTCTTTTCATCTGAACGTTCTCTAACATTCCATCACCTTCCGTAATCTTCCCTAAGGTTCCCACCTTTGAACGTTCTTCAGACTTCCTCAACGTTCTAGGTCCTAAGGGACTTTCACTTACTAAATGTCTTAGAACACTCTTTCACCTTCTACATTGTTCTAAGACAATCCGCTTAGTCATTGCATCAGTTACATATATAAACCCTTGAGTTCAATACGACGAGCTCCCTAACTTAGACCTACTTAGGATTTCCTCCTACTTAGCAATCTACCCTCATCCTCTATCTCCTCGATCTCTCTAAGTCCTCGTCGTACTTTTGAGTCGACGCTACTCTGAATTACTTTGTCCCCAAGGAATTCTCATTAGGGAAAACCTTTGAACCTATGTGCTAGTAATGCACTGAACTTGTCGAGGAATCACCTCCGACTGAAACCTTCCTAAGTAAGAGGAACTACCCTTGCCAAGGTCACCCTTTGTCTCTGCTGAGTACCACCAGTAGCTCCTTGTCCTAGTCCCTCTAGCTCACCTAAGTCTACGGCTGGTCCTACCCAGGTCAACTGTAACAAAAGGTCTAAGTTCTACCTTGCGATTACCATCGACGTAATTCGTCACCATTTCCTCTCGACCACCCCCGATTCCACGTTCGTGGAGAACCCCTTGCCCTGATCCTATCTCCGAGTCTTCTGAAGCTAGTGCTGCCAAAGAAGACCCCCTTGATCTAGATTTCCCTATCCCTACTTCCGCCAAAGAAGAAGAAACTGTCCGCCTCGTTCACGACTTCTCTGGGAGATTAAAAATCCCGAGAGTTCCCACTCCACCTTCTCCAACTCTGACTACTTCCACCCCACTCTTCTCTCTTCTGCCACCACCACCCAGAATGACCACCACCAAACCCGTTGAACTCTGCCTTGGATCCCCTGAACCCTATGATGGCTCCTACGAAAACGCCATTCCCTGGCTCCACAATGTCCAATTCTACCTGAAAGTAAAGGAAGATGTTTACAATTCCGATGCCAAGAAGATTGCCTTCGTGCTTTCTTACGTGAAGAAAGGCTCAGCTCTTACCTGGGCCCTCACCTATCAACAAGCCGCTATCGTCAGTACCACTGTTGTACTAGGAACCTTTGGAGACTTTATCAAAGAGTTCAAACTCGCCTTCGAACACCAAGACATGGTTGGAAATGCCCTTAACTGGCTATCTAACACCAAAATGATGAAAAAGAAAGATGGATCTTACGACCCCTTCCTCTCCTCATATATCTCTGATTCCAAAAGTAAAACCGCCATCGCCGACGTCACTCTCCTCATATATCTCTGATTTCAAAAGTAAAACCGCCATCGCCGACGTCAAAGAGGAACACATCCTCATTAACTACTTTGAGAAAGGAATTCCCATTCTGCTCATGAACAAGATCATGGCCATGGAAACCATTCCCACCACCATCAAGAAATGGCAGGAACTTGCCGTTCATTTCACCACCATGTGGGAAAGAGCTAAAGGAATCGCTTACCCTACCAAGCAATCCAACCGCCCCTCTTACCAACCTCCGCCGAAGGTCCGAGATCCCGACACCATGGATGTTGACATCATCCGAATCCCTAAGCTCATCCCTGAAGAAAGGAAACACTGCATGGAGAAAGGACTTTGCTTCCGATGCCGCACCACTGGACACATGTCCAACAAATGCCCCACTTTCCCTTCTGAGCTGAAGAAAAAGGTGAAGAAGGTAGTTGGGGAAGAACTTCCCAAGTTGGGGGGAATTGGGGGCAATGATGACGAAGAAGAGGCCGTGAGAAGGATCTCTTTTTCCCAGATGGATTTTTGAAACAGGAGTCTCAATCGACGCGAGTCTCTCCCTCCTCCCCCGTATGCTCCTCTGTAACAGTAGCGTCCTTGACTAAATCAATTCAAATCCCTGTCCAAGTCATTGAACCCTTGCATACGATGAAAACCGTCGAAACCCGTGCCCTTATTGATAGTGGTGCTGACATTTCTTGTATTGATTACCACTTTGTCAAGAAACACTGATTACCCATGGAACAACTTACAGTTCCAATCCTAGCCCGGAACGCGGACGACACCTATAACAAGAGAGGCGCTATCCACTTCACGTCCACCCTCTTCCTTAACATACAAGGAATCGCTCAGAAAGTTACCTTCTGAAGGAACCTAGAACAATGGACTCAGCCTGTGGAGGTAACTGGCTAAGATTGCAAGCTACCTAGAACAATGGACTAGAGTAGCTATCAGTAATCTGCAAGAGGATCTGGGGGTGGATGCATACCTCAGCCTGTGGATGTAACTGGCTGAGGATGTCCACCCTACCATTGAGCGATGTGAGCTGTGAGTCACGTGCTATGCCAAATAAGGAACGGCACCAATGTTTGGTGATGCGCTGCAATAGACTATCATGTCAAGATAATGTACAAGATGTAGTCGTACGAGTGAGTCTCCAACACCTTCCATATCATGTCCCTTGGGAAGGATAACATAATCCTCAGAACTTCTTGGCTTCGAACTGCCAAACCCGTAATTGACTGGACTAACAGAACAGTCACCCTGAAAGAGTCCGTCGACCAATCAAAGGAACTCTTCTCTTCCCACTCCATTGACACCTCCCGACACAACACCCACTTTCACAAAACCCTTCCAAAACTGCCGAAACACACCTACGTCAAGTCATCACATAAAGTGCGGAACTGCAACATGCCCATATATAGACCTATCTCCAGCATTTCATATGTTTTAAGTATGTTTGAGACACTCGATAGCTCCCAAGTAAGATACAGGAATAGCTAACAACTTCACGGATCGGATACAACCCGACTGCTGGAGTAGACGTCCTGGACTCTGATCCCGCAGCTTAGTCTGACAATGATTCGCAACCATAACATAACCATATATTCACTATTCTACTGTACCTTTCATATTCGCTGCTCTTTTAGATTCCAGTATTCGGATATAATCACTAACCAAAATGCGCAACATGACCATATATTCACCACTGGTGACTAGAATACATATAACAGCACGGCCATTTAACCTACATTGACAATGGTCTGACCAGGAGCAATGAATTGCAAAACTGACACGAAAACAGTGCTGGACGGTGTGAAGAGCGGTGCAAACTGACACGAGAATCTTGCGAGAAGTGACGAATTGGGAAATGACAGGAAAACAGCGCACGATGACGGCGCTGAACAGTGCAAGGAGCAGTGCAAACTGATACGAACATCTTGCGAGAAGCGGTGAATTGCAAAATGACCGGAAAGCGGCACTCAACGATGGCGCTGGACGGTACGAGAAGCAGTGGAAACTGATAAAAGAATCTTGCGAGAATAATGCGTGAAGCGAGCAGCAAGAAATGGGCGGGTACCTGAGTCGATCAGGCAAAATAAACTACAAAAAAAGTTAATCCAATTGTTTGGGATAGAAATGATAGTACCGCTGTGCCTTTACTTGCGGCTTCGTCTTTGCCGCTTGGTACCCTCGACGGCCCTATTGTTTGGGCTGGCAGCCCTCTTCTTGCCATTTCCTTTGGTAGTCGCGGCCTTCGACTGCTTTCCTCGTTTGTTGGTAAGCGGCGTAAGAGGTAGGTCTACATCTGTTAAAGGGCTGTCTGAGGTGTTGAGTGTCCTCCCACTGGTGCCAGCGACTGGTACAGGGGTTTGGGGTATCGGGGGCAAATCCGCGAGAGGGATTGGTATTGATGGCCGAGAAGAGACGAAAGGTGGTATTGTTGTCGATGTGCTGGCCTCTGGGGATGTACTAATACCACTGCCACTGGAGGATTTGCCAACCAATTCATTGAATGTCAGTAGTGATGAGGATGAAGAGGCTTCCGTGTTGGCACCACGAGACTGCATCTGGGCGTGGAGTTTCTCCATAATGCTCATGGGTCGCACCACAGAGGTGCCTGAAACCTCTGCTTCTTTCTTCAAATTCTTGGAATTGGAGTGGGAACGACCGTTCTCATCGTCAAACATTTCCCTAATGACAAGCAATATTATTGTCACAAATAAAAACATATAATCATACTCACTTGTTCCACCACTTCAATAAATCATCCCTCCATGTGGTGTCGACCACATTGCGAATGAGCGAAACTATCTTGCGGTATTGGTCGAAATAGCTAAGAACACCATCATTTTCATGCCATTGGTTCATTGACGATATCCCGAAACGAGCCTGGAAATACCCGATCTGATATACATGTTCAAATGTATCTGAACAGATGCGACTCACTTGCACACAGATATAGGCAATATGTTCAGCTTTGATGGTGGTCATGCCATGTAGCATTACATGAATGTGTTGCACGCGAGTCCTTCCCTAAAGCACTTGACAGTCCAAGGAAAATGTGCCGGCCAACCCGAACAAGGAGATATCCACGGAAGAGTCCATGGAACATGTTGTTTGCGTCGAAGTCATCTCCAGGTCGTTCTCCACTCCAGAAAAGCACAGGAAAATTCTTGGCGTTCATGGATATATCACCAGATTTTAAATCCTTCATCGCTCTGAAATCGTTTACTAGTAAGTAATCTGCACCGGTAAAATAATGACTTACTGCTCGACGTCCGTATCAAATCTCTCAAGCTGGTCAACTGGACAAAGGAATCTCGCAAGCATAGGGTGGTTCAATTCCATATCGGCCCTTCCGTTTGCATTGATGATCGGTGGATTAATCTGTGACTTGAATGGGTTGAACGGGATATACTGTGCAATATGGGGCTTCAAACAGGTGGCATCGCTTGACCGTGTTACTTGTATGGTCATGTTCATCTGAAACACATATGACTTGTGAATATATGTGTCAATTTTGGGGCAATATGTACCTTAGAGGTTATAACAGACAACTCCGATGCTTTGTTTGGGTTCTCGATGGCAACCTTGAGGCTTGGCACAATCTGGATAATCTTGTAGTATGTGCGCAGATAGAGTTCGCATAACTCTTTATCGCTATACGTTGATCAGTATGGATACAATGAAATAATATGCGACTTACATTGTTGAGAGTACCTCTTCACATGCAGCTCGTGCGGATTCTTCCTCATGGAGCTCACCACTACGACTCGCATTCACCTGCTCAATCAGATGAGCCATCCTGATTACCTTGTCTACATCGCACCAAAGGTCGATATTTCGTGTAATTGCGCATGCGGCAATGTGATAAACCTCGTAAGGATCTGGCTCATCTCCCTCGGATCTGGATCTTGGTTCTAAGCTTGTACAAGATAATAGTAATAATAAAGACATACTTTTTGTTTTTTCTTGACTTCTTCTTTGCTGTTGTAGGGTCTTCACTGGCAGGCATCGTGGAGGAACAAGGTCAAGTTACAAAGTCCGCTGCACAAATTAGGAAGCCTTGCATATTGGACTTGCCTGTATGTGCTTTGCTGAGTCAGCAAGGTCTTTTTTTTTTTCCAAGTGTCCTCCGCCACCTCTTCTAGTACCATCACAACAACACAATGTCGCTTATCCTCACTGGGTCTCCGATGATCCCGATCGCCCAGAACAATACCATCATACTTGAGGTCGACAATCTCCTTGCTGGCTGGCCAACTTATGTGATCAACTACACTCCCAATCAGCTGGGACCTCTGGTGTGAAATTTATTCTAATGTATGAGAGCGATACTGACAATAAATTACAGAAGATCATTCTGAGGTTGAAAGACATCACCAAACGAGCTCAAGAAGATGATGGCGAGAGCAGCACCAGCGAGAGTGAGCTGGAGGATGACAAAAAGGCACCAAAAGTGCCAGTCAAAGATGTCAGCATTATGATCCATTGCTCATCATCGTAAGGATGATCCTTTCTCTAGATTTGTGTATTGATTTTTTTTGTGTATTCACATAGCAGTGACGATGAAAATGTAGATGATAACATGGTTACCACTGACGCAATTCCAGTAGTTCTCAATGGCATTCCGAAGGACACGATTCCTCTCAAGCCAAAGTTCTTTGATGATGAGTACCCCTGGCCGCCCCTTCATCCTCAAACCTTACAACCTATCACCATCAACGAGCCAACCTCTTGCTTTTTCTTTCTGAAGACCTCTCCGGTTCCAATTAAGGCGATCAATGACGAACACAACCAGGAGTGAGACTTATTCGCGTATTTGTATTGTCAATCATGTACTTGTATTGTTGTTTAGTGCACAAAGACCACATTTGCTTCGCGCCTTCGCAATATGCTACTCAAAGATGGTGACTGCGTGTGTGAATTGGGAGTTACGAAGACCGCTGCACAAATTAGGAAAGCCTTGAACGTTGTGCAGCTACCATGAGGCTGCCTGCAATGCCACAACCCGCCATCTTGAGGTTGCCAGTCAACAATGGCTTATCGTCTACCACTTGGAGGTGAGTTCCGGTATACTTCCTCACCAGAATTACAAGATCTAACTTGATATAGTCCTCGTTCTCTTTTACATTGGCACGAGGTCAAAATACAAAGGATACAGCAATGTGCAGGTGTGCCCGTTCCACTACCCATCTCATCATGGACATTAACACTCATGCATTGGCTGCCAGAAGCCATTCTCGACCCTCAAGAGGCTCCGTGCACATGAAGCAACGTGCAAAGTCAACAAATGTCTCAAGACTGAGGTCACGCAAGTCCATCTACATCATGGCGAGAGATGTCTCAATAAAGATAAGGGCAAGGCCATGCAGATACGTGCTTCAAATAGCCCAGTGCCATTCATAGAGGATTTGGAATTTGTTGAAACAGCAGTCGCTGTAAGTCATACCATTTCTATCTCGCTGCTAATGCTTAATGTTATTTTCTATAGTTAGAGAATGAAGCAGGACCTTCTGGTTCTCATTATGAGGCAGCTGAGCTCGCTGTGAA
>JBBPRI010000396.1:0-17254 GCA_038092955.1 Boletus pseudo-olivaceus
ATCGGGGGTGGATAGATAAGCGGAGGCGGTGGCACCAAGGAAGAAGAGAGAATGGACAGGTTTCTTCAGCTTAGGGTTTGGTATCGAAATTGTACGGAGGGGCAACTGCGAGAAGTTGTGGACGAGCATTATAATACAGTGCTTCGGTCCCGAGAACCCCTCCAAAAAAGCATGGGTCAGGCCGGTGCCCCAACGATCAACACTATGTGTGCGTGGCAGGATGGACGTCGGTGGACAAGGACACGAAGCTACTAGATTACCATAGTGGGCATACACATCACATAGGTAAACATAAACGGACGTCGGAACTCATATCACCCTTTTTCACTGGGAATATTCACTGGTGACGTGATGTTCGTCCTGTTGCCACATGCCATGGCCAGATATTGTTGATGATCCCTCAAAGATGTCCTTAATATTATATCAGTTGCAAGGTACTCTCCTATCAGAGCTACTTTACCTTGTAGATGCCGAGTACATGGATCACGGGGTCTTGTATCTTGTCATGCTGCATGGGTGTCTTTGCGAACAACGTGACCAGTTTACTAGCCAAAATAATGGATGGTTTTGCTGTCCAATCGTAATACAACCTGTCACTGACTTCACCGAAATACCGGTATTTATTGTGTTCCCCGTCAATTGAAGTAAGCGGAATGTACTCTGTTACGATGATGTGAACAGATGAAGTGTCAACATGATCTGTTGCTTCTGCAAAAATTGCAAGGATTTGTCCTGGCAAATTTTCGGTCCCATCGGATGAGATGAACATAGCATGTGAGTTCCGCAGCGAGCTCCGTCTTGGCTGAAATACCATACCATCCTTCTCAACTTTATCACACCAATGGATATCTGAATTATGATAACAGTATTGGTGAGTATAATGAAGGAGGAAGATCGACCGCACCTTTGGGTGACCTGACGCCTAGATACTTCATCACCTGGTGTTCCAGTTGCTTGTGTTCTTCTGCTTGATTTGATTGAGACATCTCCGAAGTGAATGTGACCTTCATGGCCCCAGAGTCTCCGAATGAAAGCATGTCGTTGATGCGGGTGCCTCGTATGTCAGACTGAAATGCTTTTTAAAAATCTGGTAAGAGCATTCTTATTTCGTGTGGCACTTGTGAACCTGTCAGCAGGGAGTCGAGATTCCCTGCACGACATGCATCATTCATAAGCGTCAGCTCTAGTTCCCCTAGATCGATTGCATTAGTATTGCGCAATGAGTAGTCTCTAAGGCTCACCAAATCGCATGTTTGTTTTTGTGCTTTGGAGGAGATAGTTGAAATGTTCGAATGGCCAAGCTCTCCAGGCATGGACAGGACCGAATCCAAGTAATAGTGACTTAAAGTGTAGGCAGAGGTGATGAACAGACTGTACCTTGGCTTCTGGGTATATCTACTATGCCGTGGAGATAATGCATGAAGTGATGTTCATACAACTCAGCCAGTCTTGTTGATGTAGAGCGAAGACTGGCAACAAAGATTGCTGAGACAAGCTCCATGAAGTTCTCAAGCATCCGATACTCGCGACTTCCCTCGGGTTCACTTCCCCAAACGCGAACGAGTGTGACGACAAGGTGAATCATACCAGCGGACCGCCATTGGTCAGCACTGAGTTTGCGCTTTTCAGAGCCAAGGGGATAAGGCGCTGGGGAGATAAAAGAGGGGAGTATCAGTCGCTGCTGATCCTTCCAAACTTCTTCTAGGATGCCACGACCTAGCACAACTGGCGTTTCCTTGACCCGAGTCCGTCCAGCGAGATTAGATCCAGGGTTTTCTGGTCCCATCAAATCACCGGATGCATTCGTGAGGCCTTGCTCAGTGCGCTAATTGGTATGAAGCTTGTTAGTTGATGATGATATATGGTTGGTGGCGACTCACCCATTGGCAGACAAGCTCGAGCAAAGCCTGTTTACTGACATACTTCGTGTTGTTTGGGACCGAGATACCCAACTCGCCACAGAGCCACATCAAGGTTGGTACCCGCACATTGTTCCCCAAGTTTTTGTTGGTTTTAGCAGTCTGTAGCCTCATTTTCAAGTATTCCTTCTCGGCCTCTGTGGGTAGACTGTTGTTACCCCGCCGAGTCCGGTTACTCGATGCTGCCATGCTTGCTGGTCTAGGCGCAGAGGGGTCGGCAATGTTTGGTGAGCTGGGAGTGGCGGAATGCCTAGCCTGCGCATGACGAAGAGAATCGCAGAGCATGCCCACACTCTCTCAGTTCGCGCTCTTGCTTACCTGGGTGGTGTCGTCAGTACCAAGTAGCTACCAAAGACTAAGAAGTTACCCAAGTTGCTAGGGTTCTGGCGAGCATGATCGCAGTTCCAGCTCTGCGCAGGCCAAAGTGATAACACAGATGCCATAATACCGGCTTAGTCGTGGTTTTGTGAAGAATTTCCGCATGTTTGCTCCGCTCCAGTGCCAAATTCTTCTCCACTGCTAGGACTTCTGCGCCCTTGAGAAGTAAATTTTCTGATGGCTTGGAAGGCGGCGCAACAATCGGAGAGTTGTTACCATCACCACAATGTGCTGTTGGGCTTATCCCCCAGATGTTCCGGATATGTTCGTGGAGAGAATGCAGGAAGAAAGCGCGCACTGAATCCAGCACCGTGCACTTGATGGGATCCCAATATGGCAACCTCAGTAGCTCGGAGTAGCGAACACCATGTTCCAATGCGATCTTCTCTCGTTCCTCCGTTGTTTGTGCTTGAAGCCATATTTCCGCAGCATGTCGATGGAGTTCTGCATTTCGCATTTCCCAAGAACTCGAATCAAAGTTTTCTATTTTGTTGGCAGGAAGGAAACAGAAAGAACTGAATAACGTAGCAGCATGGCTGAGAAATCCAGCAACCTGGTGTGCTCCAAGGACGTCACATACTAGAGGAATCACCACCGCAAGGGCACGGCAACCAGAACGATAACGCGCAGTGCGAGTGAAGAAAACACCGGGGTTCCAGAACACGAGAAGATCATCCATGAGTGGGCGGAGGAAGTGATTGATTTGGTCTAGGGATGGTTTCTTGGGACCTGGAATGACGCCGACGAGGTACATGTTGGCTCTTTTAAAACGGATGTTAGGTGGGAGATTGAGGCATGCCATGTAGACTCCCATGACAGATGCTGATCCCTTCGCGATTTTGTTCCCAAATGGATTGAAGCCATCAACTGCTAAGGAAAAAATGAGATGCAGCTCGGTGCTTTGCCAGAATATGAATGGCTTTCCATCAGGGCCAAGCAGCTCCCTAATGTATTTTGCATCAAAGATGTCGTGCCAAGGGCCTTCTCTATGGGGATTGGCGGGTTGCGCTTCAAGAAGTTCCTCGAGGTCTTCACGTGATAAAATCCTTGCTAGCCAGTGATTCATCTCTTGGTATGCATACTTCCGAATCGGGCAGTCGAATGGCCGCCCATGTATTGTACACGTGCACTTTAGCTTTGCACCGCAAACGGGAAATGTAGACGTGCATGAACTAGGGCATTTATCGTCATCATTATACAGTGTGCAACATTCAGGGCAGGAGACGAATACTCGGAGTCGTGGATTAAGGTCGAAGTGATTAAGGAGGGTGCAATAGTCTTTTGGAAACCTCGTCAACTGTTCTTGCACTAATAGGGGAGCGTCGGCGGCGGAACCCGCAGCATGGTCCATGATGAATAAGAGAGATGCTGATACAAAGCCACTGTGCAGTTGGGACACGCCGCAAAGCAGATTGAGAGCGAGAATCAGAAAGGAGGAGGCAGCTGCAGCAGGGTGCCAGCTTCGCGCTGCAGAACGAAAGTATGTGTCTTTGAATCAACCGTAAGCCAACAAACACCAAAAAAAAGGTCACAATGCACCTGATTCTACAACGTCGAGGTTGTGTAAGCTCCCATCACAAAATGCCTCAGACTCGCCGTCAAGGAAAATGTCCCTGCGATGGATGATGTCATTCCACGCAGATGCGCGGATGTGGTCTACTCTAAATATCTCATCTTCCATGAGGGCCACAAGCGCAATGCGAGATGATTCCAAGGAATCGAACCCACCCATATGCATAAGGGTGGATAAGAAGTCGAATAGTCAGGTTTCGTGGATTAACAGTGAATTGTTAGCAGCATTGTTGGCGTTGAGGCGCCTATGCCCTGAGTTTGGCTCGAGCGGAATGCCTGTTAGAAGCACATACATTGAATCATGATCGGTGGGAGCTGACATAAACTGCATCTGGAGGGGAGGAACAAATATAGCGATGAGATGATGGATTGCCTTTGATAAATGCCTGAGATCCTGGACTGCTTCTTCGAGCGCGAGGGTCTCCTTTTTCCAGCTCGGGGCAGACGCAAGATCGAGGGGAGGTGTATGGTCTCCCAAAGCATCCCCGAGTGGAGGGGCTCCGCTAGATGTTGCGTCAGCATGTGATGCATCGCTAGCTGTTAGGGGATTGTTGGGCAAGTGTCTAGACATTAAACGAGCATCGGGTTTGCCCTGGTCCTCGTCTCCTCGAAATCTTGCAGTGGAATCGCCAATCTCCTCACAGATTTTGTCCATCTGTTTATGGCACGCGCAAACTGCTTGCGGAATCCACTGTCCAGGAATAAACTGGCCGAGAGGTTCAGACCAGACCTGCAAAGAACCACATCCAGATGAGCTGCATGTGCAAAGTGATTGTCTGCATTTTTTCTCCTTTAACCCAGACATTGGAGGAGAGGGTTTGGGAAATGTGTTTTGTTGTGGTGGCACGAGTAGTATCACAATGACTGATAATCTCAGTAAAGCGAGCGCCATCGGCACGCTCCGCATCACAAACATTGCAAAATTGTGAGAATTCCTGATCTGGCTGAGATTCCCTGACAGCACGTGAGAAGAGTCAGTCGCGATTTGTTGCTCATCTCAGGAGCTGCATCATGAAATCTAAGCCTCGGCACACCTATGCTCCTTCACGCCGCCGCATCGAGTGTGCTGAGGCGACATACTAGGGAAGTGGTGGAAAAATCCGAGTGGCTATACATAATTAAAACACCGCCCAACCTTATTCATCTCTATGACGGCTGCAAGAAAATGTTTGTAAACAATGTCAGCCACAGTGGCAGAACCCATCGGACTCGGAAAAAATATATAGAATGAAGCTAGGGTTACAATTATTGTGTCAGGGGTTGGAGTATATCGGTAGTAAATACAGCAGTCTTCGTCACAGATACCCAGCGTGACATGTCCCTCCCAGTTTGGGCGCACACAGTGTCCTACCTCACCTTACCTCGACCTCACCTCGCGGCAGACTACAGTCGGTGGAAAACACTATACCTCCTATAATAGTCAAAACGCAAATCGGTCAACAATATAAATATAAATAAACATAAAGATCGATCTTTAAGCGAGCTACAAGGCTTTGTAGTCTAAAAATAATCGGGATAATGATCATAATCGCTTGAACAGTAGTTACCTTGTTTACAAGGTCACTGCGTATCGACAATTGTGGAGGACAAAATTCCCCATCAGGTAACTTTGTTGCTATATAAGTTAGTGTTTGTTATTGTTGTTGAGTTCGTCGCGTTCGTGAAGTTGGATGTGGTGTGGTATGGTTTACTGGTTCCTACGGCGCGGTGGTTGCGGTCTGGTTAGTTCGCGGGGACGGTGTCATGTGGCGTCCGTTGCATCGTTAACATGTTGTCGGTTGTGATTGTTGGTCAGAATCTGTTTTGCATAGTACTTTACAATGTTTGTAAACTGCTCCACCATCTCTCCGTGTCTCTGTCGAGGTTCATGAGCCTCTCATCTTCTACGCGCAAATACTCGCTTGGATGTCTCGTCAGTAGTTTCTCATCGAAATCCCTGAGTAAGCGGATGTTTTCACGACCTGGGCACCGTGACAACGCCACATATATGTTGAATGGTGTCAGTGAACCCGTTGGTGGCGGTCCTATGTCTACTAATGCGTGTCGGATTGTTTGTCCCTGCGAACGGTAGTCGGTGAATGCATCTGCTGGTGTTAGTGGTAGTTGAGTCGTGTGGACCGTCTTGTTCTTCGTCCCTGCTGTGATCGTGAACGTGCGCTCCAATGGAACGAGTGGTATTACATTTTCGTCCAGTCCGTCAAGTCGTGTGACTTTGGTGCTGAGCATTTTTACGAGGATGTACGCTGGCGGGTATTTGAGTTGTATGATTGGCTGGGTGTGCGACAGCTGCGGTTCGTGTTCGCTGAGCACGATCTGCACGATCTCGCCTCTGGCACCGTTTGCAATGTCGAGATCTGTCTTGATATTGTATGTGATCATGACTTTCATCCCCACCGCTAGCATGGTCACGTTTGGTAGTCCTCCGTGCCTGTCCTGTTTGCCGCCCCGGTTCGAACTCTTCGACGCGATGGCAAATCGTTCGGACAGGTTGACAGGCCGGCCTCCGATTGTGTCGAATGCTTGACAAAATAAGAGCTGGTGACCGTTCTGTCGACATCGCTCATTTGCCATTGCTGTATTCCAGCATCGGCGGACAGCATGGCGTGGCGTTATGAGAACTGCGTCGTTCCGCGGGGGTGAGGCGAAGTCTGTCGGTGGGCAGTGTGGATTTGTGACGATGAGGGAACGGAGCATGTCGATGTGCTGGGCTCGGCAACTTCCATTTCGGACGTGACGAAGTAGATCTAGCCATTCTGTGTCGTTGACACGGACTTGTTGTGTGAGGCGTACAACAGTTGTAAACCGTTCGTAGAGTGACCTACCAAGAAGATCCTCGCCGTCGTCTTTGGTGGGGTCTATGGACCAATAGAGTGGTCTGCCAATTACTGGAGGGAATTGGTGAAAGTCTCCAACCAAAATCACGTACTATGTGGTTTTCTCAAATGGAGCAGATATGGTAGACAAGGTTACTGCCGACCTTCGGCGCTTCCTCTAGTTGAATACAAAGGATGACATAAGCACAAGTGCTCATGGGCCCAGTCTCGTTGTGGCACAGGTCAAAGGGATTGGCACCGCTGGGAGTGCTGATTGGAAGTAGCTGGCGGCGTTGGCATTGATGAAGGTGTTGTTGTTCCAGGCTCATTGCATCATGGGTACCGAAGGGGTAAACGATGGAGACGATGGAGAGGACGGGGGAGTATACACAGGGCTAGGACGGTGGTGGCATATGTGCCAAGTGGCAGAAGTTAATGGCAGACGTACCTGTCAGTGTCACGTGTACAGTGGTGCGCCCATCCACTCCTTCGATTGTCCATGAACCGGACTGTCGAATTTGGCGTTGGGCTTCGGCACCGTCCTCTTCTTGGAAAACGTCCAGAGCATGATTGCCATCGTACTTGAGCGTGTCCCAACGGGGAGTAGTGGGTTCACCGACTTGTACTAAGCCTTTCGGTCAATGTGAGCGAGACATCGGGCGCATGTCAGAGGTAAGGACGAACCATTTAGGACGTAACGAGTCGCGGCAGGGCACCGGCGACGAGGTGTGGACGCAGAGCTGGCATGGGTGCAAGTGAAGGGAGGATGTCGGCGATGACATGACGGGACGTACTTGATCTGGGTGAGCATTCTTGCCATGTGAAGGGATGAGTCGCCGAAGAGGGAATATGGACCGGGGAAACTGGCGTCTTGTGTGGACCGTGGAGGGTGAGACGAGCAAGTAGAACGCGGTACTTCCAAACCGACTAAGGACTAGCAGTCCTATATGACGAGGAACCCGCCAGCGCTGGTACCCATCGTCTACGAGATCGCTGAGGACAAAAGTCCTATGTCACGAGGGACCCGCCAGCACGTAGTACCCATCGTCGCGTCTGCCCCAAACCCACTGCACCGCAAAAGCCTACATTTGGCGTGCCGCATTGTCATTGGAGCGGAGCTTCAAACGCGTCAAATCACTCATGTCGTCATTCAAACGTTCACCGGTATGACACGGTAGGGCCTGTACGGGCGAAATGGCGCGGGGTGTAGTTGTTCATTCTCGCAAGTTTACAGTAATTTACTTTGCTTAGTAGGAATTCAATCATATTAGTATGAACAATTCCTGCGCAGTCCCAAAAGTCGCTCTTGCAACAACAATGTCATGATACAAAACCTGAATGCCTCAGATAATGATTTGGTATGGCTATGTACATATACGATATAAGACATTCCTAGTATCTCGTAACACATTAGTGCTGGTCACAAGTCAACAGGAAGGTGCCTGTAGTATATCTCCTGAGCATTTGGACCATGAAGGAATTCCAGCATCTTATGTTGCAGCGCCTCCAGCACTGCATGCCAAATATCAATGAGGCAAGATCGGATGCTGAGACACATGGCCGAAAGTAGCCTCAGGCAATCGATGAGCGTCACTGTAACCCACTGTAGCTGATTTCGGAGGCAGTGAGTCAGGAATAAAATGGGACACTGGGGCATAAACTTACTGATGCGAGTAATAAGTTGAGAAACCATGTCCATGGGACATGGTACCAGAACACACTGGCAAACGCGAACAGGCAAAACATGCTAACAAGGGTATAGATAAGAAGTAGGGTTACTCTCCCATAGTCACTCCAGTCCATGGAAAACCGGGACACCTAAGCCTCTCAGTTTATGACCAGGGACATCTGTACGCGGACATACCATGACACCTCCCCACCAAATGTTAAGTTCATCTGGGTGCAATGCTACCGCAAAAGGTAAGCTTTCTGAAGCATATAACCACATCATACCAACCTACCTATGTTGGCTCTCCAGATCTTGATATACGTCTGACTACCTTTCTGGGTAGGCGCAGCAGCAATGTAGCTGTGGGAGTGAAGCTGGTCGTGGTAAGTCTGCGATCCACCAGTAATGATAAATTTTGGTCACAAGACTTATCCATAATCACTCACAGCAATAGCTTGGATCACATCAGCTATTCAGAAGGCATAGTAAATGACATTACGAACAAGATAATACAAAATCTCTCTCACCGCCATGGGGAAGAACTTGATAAAGCTGGTCCGAGCATGCTTGCCAAATGCACAAATTTCCGGTGCTCGTTCCGCTAGCAATGGCTTGACCTCGATGGAGAAAGCATACCGGAAGTAGATGTGGAGTTTCGGCAGGGATGTCGTATGTCCACCTGCGGATTGGCTTCTCTCTCCCAATTTTGAAGAGAAAAGGGCCCTCATGTACGGTATTGACAACTAACGTACTATACTCGCGGTATATGGCAGAGCTCCCGCTACTCAACTGCTTGAACAAAAGACTACAGGAAATTGAAACGACACACATTTTGGCTGGCAAGTTGGGACTTTTGATGCGCCATACTGGAGCTCTCTTCGTGAGGTCCCATCCCCTTCAAACGTGCATTCCTAATATCAACCGGTGGACGGTCAGCATGGTATGACACTTACACAACGCCGTGATTAAGGTATGACACGATCAGCATGTTTCCGTCATCATGAAAGTGAAGAGAACGAGGCCTGATACGTTCGTCCTCATTTCCGCTCTTTCTCACATGCTCTGAGGGTGGTTCTGGGAGTTTCGCTATTGCAGTGCACGTCGCTGGGGTTTCGGATTAGTTAACGCGGAAACACACATTTTAGTTGAACACACGTTGAGGGACATCCTGAGTTATGTGAACTTCGGGGCCGATTCCAACAGCAATCGATTTGGATACAGGATCAATGTCCAAACAGAATATCGGCCCACGAATACCTAGTTGAATCTCCGAAACGATTGGGCCACTCTGCATGAAAGAAACGTAGAAAGGTGGCTTGGTAACTAGTCAGGCTACTCACTTTTTTGAACTGGTGCAATAAATACAGCGCACCGTCTTCACAACCAGCTAACAACATTTCCTTTGTGGATGGGTGCCACTGGAGAGCCATGACTGCATGATCAAAGACTAGTCGATACATCAACTGCGCTTTCGACATGCTCCAGATACATATTGAGTGATCGGATGAGCATGATGCGAGATAGCTCCCACATGAACTGAAGGCAAGTCCGGTGACACTGTCGGTGTGTTGTTTTTGGAGTGATGCATATTCTACATATGCCGCCATTTGTGTGTGGGAGAGCAGCTCGCCGTGATCCAATTGGATAGGGAGCGCCACCTGGGAATTGGCTCACATACAAACAATAGCAAATACCACGTCGGCTGCTTAGTAGTAGCGGACCACTGCCGTTTCCAGGATCCCGATTGACTCTGGACGTCGGCGTCGCCGTATCTTGGCTCGGAGAACAATGTTGTCGGACGACAGTTCCAACGGGAAAGTAAAAGCGAGACCCAAGGGTAAAGTTGCTGGTGCCCTGCAGCGACACCCATGGCCAAGAATCTCTTCTCCCTCTCCATCTTCTTCGTCGTCTTCCACGACGCTCTCGAGACCGCCCTCATCTTCTCTGTTTTACTCAGTCTCGTCAACCAAATCATCGTCCCTAAAGACCACAGTAACGCTGTCACCATCACAGATGTTCTCGTGACACCTCAGGACCCCGAGTCCTCCAATCCCACCCCCGTCGCACCTCGCGTCCTCAGAAAACTAAGGCTGCAGGTATGGTCCCGCATGCATCATCTGTGTCTCCCCTCGACGTGTATCCAAGGTCCTCCTCGGTGCGCTGGTCGGCTTAGCTATCACCGTCGCTCTCGGCGCAACCTTCGTCGCCATTTGGTTCACCCAGGCGAAAGATTTCTGGTCGAGCTCGGAACAATTATGGGAAGGCATGCATTCTTAACCACATCCTGTCGTAACAGCCCTGACGCGTTTTCAGGCATATTCCAGTTGGCCGCGTCCCTTATGATCTTTGTCATGGGTGTCACCATGCTTAAAATGGAGAATGCGTGCATAAAATGGCGCATAAAGCTCCAAAGCGCGTTCGACGGCCAACGTACACATGTTCCCGTCCACCGAGACGCACCTTTGACGCCCTTTCTCAGAGCGCGATCGCGATGCAAAAACTGGCAAATGGGTCCTCTTCGTCCTTCCCATGACCACCGTCCTTCGCGAGGGCAAGTCCCCTCCCCCCACCGTGATCCCTTCGCTGACCTCTTCTCCTCGGCTACAAACAGGTGTGGAGGCAGTCGTTTTCGTTGGCAGCGTCTCGCTCGCAGAACCTGCCACATCTGTACCCATCGCTGCTATCGTCAACATCATCTGTGGCATTCTGTGCGGAGTTATCATATACCAATTTGCCAGCCGAACCAGCAAGTATCTCGTCACCCCCCCTGCCAGGTACCTCCATTAATAACCCTTGACAGCATTCAAAATATTCCTCATCTGCATGACGAACCTCCTCTTACTGATCGGTGCCGGCCTCTTCTCGAAAGCCGTTGGGCATTCCAAGAGAACACGTTCATTAAGCTCATTGGTGCCTCTGATGACGATGCTGTCGGAACCGGCCCTGGCACATGATGTCCGAGGTAATGTTTGGGCTCTCAATCGTTGTTCCTCATCCGACGGAGGTTGGTCCGTCTTTAACGCCATCTTTGGTTGGCAAAACAATGCGACATGTAAGGCTCCCCTCCTCGCTCCTCTCTGGCCACACCATTGATCGCGTCGCCAGTGGGTAGCATGCTGTCATACGTGTTTTACTGGCTGGCCGTCATCGTCGCGCTCGTATACTACAAGTTCCGAGAGGTAAACCAGGCAATGTTGTTCTGCCAAGCGACACGGTTGAAATCTTGCTTCTTTGACAGGGGCGCACAAAGCTTTTTGGATGGGAGCCGGCCAATGGAAAGCGGAGACGCCAACGACGCGAGGCTCAAGCGGCCGGCCGAGAGATCACGGAGAGCCCGTTGGAGAAGGTTTCGCAAGCCGGGAAGGCTGTCGCAGGCCAAACAGACCGTCCAGTCGAGTTGTAGGCGTCCACTCTATCTCCGATGGAACTCATGCGGGCGGCACTTGGGCTGGAGTTCGCGGATGGCCGCCACCCAAGGCTTTGGCCCACCGTACAATATTTTTACCGTATCTACAGACTGTTGAAATTTCATGTACCCGTTCTTCATGCCATGCCAGTCTATCTAGAAAGGGTTGATCGATGATCGGCCATTGTAAGAGTATGCAAGATAGCATATTTGAGCTACAGACAAGATACAACACACAGTGAGCATGACAGGTGATGATGGTGCAAGAACGCCATTGATCAAGATGATCTACACGTCGCGAGTCCATGCGGAAAGCGTGATGAAAAATTGCAAGAAAAAGTTGGTTGTATAGATAACACACATGGTACATGGCGGGTTCTCGAACCCTCAGACCGATTGAAGAGGCAATAGAGCAGGGTCGCACTCTTACAAACGAGACACTCCGACTTTGCGACGATGGCTTGCGTGATGGCACCTACTTACTGTCTTTTTCAGGCAACTTGGCCCGTGGAAAAAATTTATAAAAATTGCACCCCACCTCGGTGAAGTTCGGTCAACATCAAACTTCACTTTTTCGCCAACCGGTCAACACAGAATGGATGCAATGGATCTATTGTACCCTTTCTGTCAAACTCCGGTGGGATGTTGAGGGGGTATACCTCACTTTAGTTCACATCAAAGTTCACTTTTCACCAACCGGTCAACACGGAATGGATGCGATGGGTCTGTCCGAGTCGAATGGTACCCTTTTTATCAAATTCCAGTGAGCTGTTGAGGAGATATTTGTCGACCGAGGTTAGGTGCAATTTTAATAAAAATTTTCCACGGGCCAAGTTGCCTGAAAAAGACAGTAATGAAAACCAAACCGTTGGTTCGTAAACGTTTAAACGCCGATCGTCACGATTCACAAATGTGGGACAAGGTGGGAAAGGGGGTAACAATTTAAAGATACAGAGTGAACTCATAAAGTCACCTTCAGCATACGACCATGCCTTTGGCAGGTCAAGATTACAGCGGCAGTACTACATGGCAACAACCACTTTGATCATCAGGAGGAGCTGCGACGACTCCAGGTCTGGGTGAACCCGATTTTGCATGCCAGCCATCCAATCTGTGTCTCTTGACTGGGGAACGTATACGAATGAATGAGCACGGTGGCCAGCGAGAGGTATCTTGCTTTGTACAAGCACTCAAGATTTTGATGCATGACCGCGAGATCGGTTTCACATGGCAGTCATGTATGAGAGAGAAATATTGAGCATCGAGGATTTCAAGGAGATTGAACAATTGAACAGTGCATGTTTGTGAAAACATCCACAACACGGACCTGGTCGTTTCAAAATCCGAACGGCCTCTCCAGATATGTATACCTCTCGCAATCTCCCCCGGTCCCTCTGCATCCCCCTCACCATCCCAACCAGGGCCCCTATACCCCCGCTGCACCGACCCATCTTCATTCCACTCCACCGTGTGCTCCTTGGCCTTGGGATCCGACATGTACCCAACAAGTGTCACCAGCTTGTCTACCTCAACGACGTCTGAGTAGAGTGGCACTGCGTGTTCAATTGAGCTCAAAGATCCGCGGGCGAGATTGGTTCCTAGCCGAGGGATCTTTGAACTCTTTGGTGGCACGTGTTTGTTGCAGGAGTGCGTTGGTGGTGACCGTTGTGGGCAGTCGAATGTAATCTACGTTTTTGCTTTTAGACTGCATGCACATCGGCTCATGGCATGAGGGGCTGGTTGTCAAAAAGGCGAACGCACCAAGCTTGCTCGTATCGAGTGCGCTGCCCTCATTTGGTGTCGTCCCCCATTTCCAACACTCCGAATTCTTTCTGTTGGCGCATCATTGTAGTTGTTCAAACCTCTTGTTACTACTTACATTTGGAACTTGAAAGATATGATTACTCTGAATTGTCAGACGAAGATATGCATTGATCACTAGCTAATACTCTTATCAGTCATGGCATGTGCGTGAAAACCTGAATTCTATTAATCTGAGGTGAGGTGAGCTAAGGTGAGGCAGTGTCAACCTCAAGCTTCGGTTAAGGACTTGAGGTACACCCACCTCGACCTCACCTCAAGGTCACCTCACCTCGCGGCAGCACTAAGTACCGTAGTCTTAGTCTGGTGACCAGACCTTCCTAAAAGAGGTTGCGAGTAAGTATGATTTCGGGTTCCCTTTTGGTCACGACTCACAGCCATTTCATTCGCCACAGTTCAAGCAAGACCTGAAACAACGCATACTGGTACTCACGCTTTACCTTAAAGACTTACAAGAACTCAACGCTTTGGGTCTCGATCAAGAGGTCAATTTGGCAAGTTTCAGACAACAGCCACGTCAACAACGAGATTGTTTGACGAACAAGAAGACCTGCCCCCTTTGTGCTCATGGACTTAAAAGGTTCCACTAGCATGGGCCACCCCTTCACCAACTCACCTCCGTTCTTTCGTCAGTCTACCTCTTTATCTTACGTCGATCGTATTTCTTGTCGTATTCATATCTTTCTGGTAAAGATATGATTGAGCCCAACCACCCAGTCTACATCAGAGTAAAAGGCACAGTCCGACCCGCCGTCCAGCTGGAATGTGATGTCCGTGTGTTTCGATATGTCCTGTAGGATATCAGATTTTCTAACAAGAATATATACATATTAGGATCACCCACTGTTTCACGAAGTATTTCCGATTCGCCGTGAAAGGTCGAAACCGCATCTCCATGGGCCGAGTGCCACAGAGTAAGCAAACGAACACGTCACTCGGTACTTGCACACTTAGATTGCCCGTCCTGATAGCTATAAGGTCCGTGTTGCGCGATATTGTTCAATACCTTCATTGTCTTTGGTTGAAAACAGCAGCGGGTCTGCTACTAGAAGGTTAGGATAATGTTTTCGCGTGCTTCAATAGCTTAGAAATTCCAGGTTGAAATTGTCTGAGCGTCCTCTATCTAAATCCACGGGATCGAAGCGTCGCTCTGACCATACCCCAGTTCGCTCGTGGACATCCGATACGGAGAACAACCAAAATCTTTCATGTGAGATTCCGACCATGCGACGCAATGGCCAGCCGGTGCAGGTACACCTGACTGTTCCTGACAATCGTAGTGCCGCTGGCCATGTACCCACCTCCCACACAACATCACCGTCGCACTCGAACTCACCGCCACGCTCAGACCCACCTCCGCACGAGGACCTACCCCCACAACCCTTCAGTTCGCCTAACTCTTCAGCAGTCCCTTCTTCAAGCCCTCACGCACTCATTCCTACCTCTCCATCGTTGAGATCCTCTGGCCGTTCAACAGTGTTCCAACACCCCACTGGAAGGTCGCACGCAATGCCAAGCAACACCTCTGGCCCTACGCTTTGGTCTCTGCCGGAAACCCCCATCCGGATGGCCCTCAACATCCTTACTGAAACTCGTGTTTGCTCTACAGTCCCCAGCGCGTCTTCCACCTCCCATACCCCAAGCGTTGACAAGCATGGCAGCACTATGTCTGATGTGCCAGTGTCTAAGAACCCTCAAATCCATCCCACTCTTTATGATCCTATGTTAGATAGGCTGCAGAGTACTTCGAATTCAGTCATGGTTGACATGCCGATGTCCACGAACTCTCAAGTCTGTCCAAGTCCTCCCAACCATGCATTTAGTAGCCCAGTTGTGCCGACGTCCCAGACCCCTCAAAGCGAACCCGCCCATCTTGATCCTACGTTAGGTAGGCTGCAGAGTACTCCTGTTAAGACCGTGCGCGATCTCCGAAGGGTAACTCCGGAGCTCCGGAGTTTTGAGCGGAAGGGCTTCGGCTTCAGCTTATGTGCTGCGCCAAGCTTAGGTTCGAGCCTAGTATTTCAGGGCGGAGAGATTTGGAGGAGATTTGGAGGACGACGAAGGATAGATTTTAGGAGGATCATATCTAAGTCGATTACAAGCTGGAGGTACAGGAGTTGGTCTGGAGTTTATATACGGAGGTCTGGAGCTGTGCCTGTCAGCAAGTAGGTACGGAGTTGTCTACGAAACGGAAATGAGACAGCTGTAACAGGAACGGAGATGTCTATGAAGCGAAATAAGACAGCAGTCAAAGGAGTTGTAACTGGAGTAGTGCATGTCAATGAGCACAGGTACGAGGTATTACTAAATAAGGAAGTCCGGAGTTCCGGAGATGCGTCTAGCAGGAGAACGGTCCGGAGTTTGTGAGAAAAACATCGGAGTAAGTCCGGAGAAGCGGAATAAAGGAGTTAGGAAATACGGGATATGACAACTCCGAATTCAGTCACGGTTGACATGCCGACATCCACGGACCCTCGAGTCTGTCCAAGCCCTCCCAACCCTGCGTTTAGTAGCACAGCTGTGCAGACATCCCAAAACCCCCAAAGTCAACCCACCTTCCTCGATCCTACGTTAGGTAGGCCGCAGCTGGAGAGTGCTCCGAATTTGGTCGGGGTTGACTCCACGAACCTTCAAGTCTGTCCAACCCCCCCCAACATCCTGATTGGTAGCCCCTCTGTGCCGACGTCTGAAAACCCTCAAAGCCAGCCCGCTCCTCTTGGTCCTACATTAGGTAGGCCACAGAGTACTCTGGGTTTGGTTGGGGTTGACGTGCCGATGTCCACGAACCCTTGAGCTTATCCAAGCTCTCTCAACCCCGCGGCTGGTGGCCCAGCTGCCGCTGTCCAGGACCCGGTTGGGCTTGACACGGCTATGCCACGCCAACGCAAGGCGATACGAAACCAAACCGAACACCTCGGGTGGTTTAAATCTGCCAGTAATGGGCCGCTCCTGACCCCACCGCTCATAGGGCCGGCCTACCAGACTCCCCCGCGATTCGGTGACGTCTACATGCACCACGACAGGACAACAACCTTGTTCAAAGCTTGGGTTTGGTGTGAAAACCAATGGGTTGTTGCGACGAGCGAACTCCCCCACCCAATCTTGACTGATTATCGTCTCAAACTCTCACCCTCCTCCGGAGAACCGTCGTGGGTGACAAGAAAGAGCCTTGTTTCTGAAAAGGGGAGGGGCAAACGAAACCTCTGGGGTTAGGAGTGATTATAGTCTACGAAATATGCTAACATGTGTACCACGTCAAGCTGGAGTTCACTGACTATCGTTCTTTCAATTTCTGGTTCCATGAGTTGTTGCAGGGAACATTTTATGGTCTTTGTACAGCAGACCACACTGACACACATCCACCCGCCTCCCTGAACTTGAAAGGATTGACACTGAGGCCGCGCTTTTCTGCCGTATGGATAAACGATACTTGATAATATGACTATAATAAGTAAGGAGGTGGATACACGTTTAGGAATGAGGTTGGTGCACCGGCCTGACCCATGCTTTTTTGGAGGGGTTCTCGGGACCGAAGCACTGTATTATAACGCTCGTCCACAACTTCTTGCAGTTGCCCCTCCGTACAATTTCGATACCAAACCCTAAGCTGAAGAAACCTGTCCATTCTCTCTTCTTCCTTGGTGCCACCGCCTCCGCTTATCTATCCACCCCCGAT
>JBBPRI010000397.1:0-17243 GCA_038092955.1 Boletus pseudo-olivaceus
CATTCGATTTTTTTGTCGACTTAAAAACACCGCAGCTATAGCAAATGGGGCAGGCTTAGCGCAGTCTCGCTGTTACCGAGGTGTTGCCAATGTCTCTCAGTCTTCTCGGCTAACAGCTTCACTGAAGTAGGACCAAACGACCGATTTTGGTCGCACGTGACATATGTTCACACTCAGATTGAACTCCGACCGCTTTTCTCAGTGCCTGCGAGGTGCATTCAGGTGTGCCGATGGGGGGGGTGCCGAGTGGCGGCAACCCTTGGGTGGTCATTTCCAGATCTGGTAAGCCACCCCTTGGTATGAACCAAATTTCGGATCCCGACACTACCAAATATGTAAGATTTATTACACGACACAGCTCTGACTCGGAACCAAAGTGAAACAATATTTCACATTCCGCTCCGAAGACCAGTCCCGTTCTTGTCCTGCTACGCCCACCTAATCGCCCCTCTTTCTCCAAGCACTTGCAACTCTCCAACTCTCCGTTTATATCGTATCCATCACTTGCTCTCTTCCCTTGGCTCAGGTGAACCCGCCAGCACATACTTACATCCGTGTACATCTGTATTGGCGAGACCACATCCGCCCTCTCATCGGAGGCGATGGACATGGGCATCACCAATATAGATGCGACTCTAGGGTTAGACGTTCCTCGCTCACTCTTGATCAGGCCGAACTCGCGTTCGAGAATGCCAAACGACGAAAGGACGCTTCTATGACCGCGTCCACCCGGCCATTAGGCGTCGACTTCGTCGACGGGGCGGGACGCGTCGTTACCCATGGCAAATCGCGTCGAAAGTCGCAATGGGAGACGTGAGCATCGCTCGTTAGTATAACGAGAGGACGACACTAGTACCTGGCTTCAGATGCCGTGGACACGTCTGCCATCCAGAACCGAGTTGGCTTTAACTCCCAAGTGGGTTCAGTACGGAAGCGGCATCGCTAGACACCCGGGCGCGACCACTAGACGATTCGAAATCGGGAAGGATGATACGACGAACACCCTAGCTTCGAGCCGAATGTGACGCTGAGCTGCAGGAGGGCCCCATGAGACCATCTAACGTCTTACAATGTTGCAACGCAGCTTCTTCTCGCCTCCTCGTTTCCCGTGATTCTCGACGTGGTCACCCTTCTCACCTAGATGACAGGCTTGCTAGCCACATAGGACATCATATTCGTAGTGGAGATACCACATCCACCGTCTCTACAGCGGGGTGGATCTGGCACCGCCATACGAATATAGCTATGACTCTACTAGTTGGCAGATCAGATCTATCAGACGTCGTTCTAGCTTCAGCCTGAGATTCAAGTCCAATTCACCCGCCTCGGTCGGGGGTGATGGACTAGTGAACCAAGGACGAGTAGCGAGATACGTACAAATCCTATGTATGTCGTCCGAATCCTAGTTCCAACTTGAAGGACGTCTTTAACAATCCAGTACTTGCCTTGGGTGGTCAGCCCCTCGATCGAACCTAAGTGCCCCAAGTCCCAACAAGTCAGCCGTGAGGGCCATGAAGCGTGTCCCTACTCGACCCCGGGCGGTGGACGATCGATGAACCACGACGTGAACGGTTCAATGAAATGCTTCACTGGCGCTGGTAGCGCTGTATTGTTTTTTTGAAACGACAGCCTGTGATTGATTCCCGGCGAGAGAGTGGGGGAGGATGAAACAGACCATTATCAAATTGGAGCTGTTCGGTTACGCTGGTCTTTGCGATGTCAGAATAAGTAGAAGCTCACAGAGATCATCGCGCGTGTACTGATTTCGTGTGTATAAGAGACGGGCGGGAAGAGGGTAGCGACGAACCTTGACGGCGGTAGAGAATTGCAGGCGTGCACGCGTGGAGGTGACCTCGGTAGCACCATATCCTGGACCTTACCGTACACCAAACAATTCGCTTTATACTGACTCGTTGCCACACAATAATCAAAACGTTGCAAAAGAATAGACAAACACAACAAAATGTAGAGCATCCAATAACCGTCCGCTAGCGGACGACCAAAGATCGTTCGATCAACATTCAACGTCAACGTTCAACGTCCAGGCGTCCACCCGCACTTCAACTCGTACGCGGAGGCGGAGGCGGCGGAACATACCTCCGATCGTCCCTCCTATCGCCAATCACACCCCTTCCATAACCACCACCACCCCCACCCGACCCCGGACCGGCCCCCATCCGCGATCCCAACAGCGGCGGACTCCGCCGCCCACGTCCATCCCGATCATACCCCATCCCATACTCTCCACGCACATACTCGCGTTCCCTCTCCCTCTCCCTCTCTCGTTCTCTTTCGCGCTGTTCCCGCTCCCGCTCACGATCCCCAACTCCACCCCGCTCATAGAATGCACTGCCCGCGTTGCCAATTGGCAGAGGCGCTGATACAGGTGGCGTCCGTGTCCCCGTCGACCGAGGCGGGACCGTCCCACTCACAGAAGTTACCACTGACGTCGTCGTTGCCGCAGACGAGGGTGGCGGGCCGGGTGCATACTCCCCTACCCCTGTCCCTGTCCCTCCCATTCCACCTCCTATACTCATGCCCACGCCGCCTCGCCGTGGGGGTGAATACGTAGAACCACCCCCACCCATACCGAGTCCGACGCCAGGGTAGCCAGGTCCGTTGTCCTCCCGCACGCGCTTCATAGGCGGACGTACATCCTCTGCAAGACCCGGCCCACGACGCAAGGGACTTGGGCTCCTGCCCCGAACGCGCGAAAACGGCGGTGGGGGCCCGGGTGCGTGCGCACGTGCATGATCGTCCAAAGCAGGGCCACCGTACCGCCCACGGTCAAATTCCCTCGGTGGTGGCGGGTACGCTCG
The DNA here is from genome assembly GCA_038092955.1 of Boletus pseudo-olivaceus. Lineage (NCBI taxonomy): Eukaryota > Fungi > Basidiomycota > Agaricomycetes > Boletales > Boletaceae > Boletus > Boletus pseudo-olivaceus. The sequence goes on from JBBPRI010000397.1 coordinate 2,820, forward strand.
CTCGTCACTGCCACTCCCGCCCGACGGTGTTGGCGGATACGGATCTGTCAATCGCGCGCTCAGGGAACGACCGGGTCCGACGCCCCCCGTTGTATCCATTCGCGAAAGCGGTGGTGAGAGCGGGAACCCGCCCCGTCGGTCACGGTCGTCCCACTGCCCTCTTGTCGGCGGCACCAATCCGGCCAGATCCCGATCCCGCTCTCGTTCGCGCAAATCTCTGTCTCTTTCTCTCTCGCGGTCGAATCGATCCCTGTCTCTATCCACGAACGGTGGTCTCTCGTGTGGTCGCCACGACGCAGGCGGTGGGGGTATCGGTCCACGCTTGTCGTCGTCGCCAGGTCCGTACCAATCCCGCCGCCGTTGTTCATACGCGTCGCGTTCTCGATCGGCGGCATACCTTCTCTCTCCGTCGGGATCGTACACACCTTCCCCGCGGAACGGTGGCGGTGAACGTGTCGGGTAATAGGCTCTTCCCCTTTCCCGCTCACGGTCGCCGCGATCGAACATGATTGGGAGTGGCGAATACCGGCGTGGCGGCAGCGGACCTGTGCGACTGAACGCGTCGCCAAAGCGCGCTGGAGGGGCGTCGACGTCAACCACATCACGGTCACGTCTGTCGCGGTCATATCTGTCACCGAAGCTGCGGTCCAAGTCAGGTCGATAGGTGGACGCGGTGGAAAGTGGACCCCCGGGGCGTTCTCGGGAAAAGTTTCTGTTGGTCCTGAAATCAGTGGTACGGTCGTGATCACGCAGATCGTCTTTGTGGAGCGGTGCATGAAGGTCATTCCGTGGGACAGAAGCAGCGCGTGTATAGGCACGAGAAGGAACAGGTCCCAAGGAGAGTCGCTCTTCCAGACTTGGAGCAGAGGTGATATCCACGCGGGCAGGTACGGCAGTAGGCACAGGTTGGCTCAGACGGTCTTGCAGGGAGGGCGTGGGAGCAGGTTGTGACAGCCTCTCTTCCAGTGGTACATGGGCTCGGGGACGGTCATCAGCGGTAAGCGAGATTGCAGGGGCGCCTCGATCGTCCTCTGTGGTTACACGAGTGAGCGGTATAGAATCACCAAGTGAACGAGTACGGTCCTCGGAGCTTGGCGGGAGCGCCCTAGTGTCAGGGCCAGGAAGTGGCCTTATCGGGCGATCATCGAGAGTCAGACGACGGTCATCAGCAGTAGAAGGTGGTGATGGACGACGGTCGTCGAGTGGAGGCTTTCTGTCGTCAGATGGCAGTGGCTTGGACCGGTCGTCGATCGACGCGTTACGGGGACCTCCACGCCTGTCGTCAGGATCATAGCGGCGGGGAGGAGGCACGTAATCGGGACCATAAGAGGGCTCGTAATGGCGAAGCTCGGGAGGTGGTCGCGGAGCATGGCTTCGTCCGTAAGAGCGGCCAGGAAACTCGGGGCGTCTATCCCTGATATCTCTGTCTCTATCCCGGTCTCTGACGTCCCTGATCGAGTCGTGACGGTCACGGTCACGGTCCCAGTCACGATCTCTGTCACGGTCAATGAATCTGTCTCTGTCCCGGTCTCTGTCGTAGAAACGACGGTCCTCTGGGGGAGGGAAGCGAGCATCGGGTGCAATACCAGTTGTTGTACCATTCGGAGGCCTGCTGTCGTAGGTACTGGCTCGACTTTGGGGCAGATTGGGATTACGATCGTCGTAGCGGACCTTTCTGTCGTCGAGGGTGCGACGCTCCCAAGTATTTTCACCTGTCAACTGGGACGGCTCGTCGTTTTTGGCAGCGTCAAAGGGGATTGTCTTGTTGGACAAGGTGGTGTCGACAGGTTGTCGTGTGCCATACTCACCGGGAGCGTCCGTCTTGGTGTCGGCTGGAGGGCCTTGTGTTGTCATTCGAGAGGTGTCCTCTGGGTCGGGCTTGACAGAGGACGGGTTGGCGTCAGAGATGTTGAGAGGGTCGGCGCCTAATTTGATGGGTGACGTGTCAGCAGCAGAGAGAGGGATGTGGGCCTCGACGATCTGAGACAAGGGTGAGTGCGAGAACGAGTGCGAGAGACAATGAGAGGATACATTGTTGAGCGACTGAGAGGTGGGGTCAGGCCCGTTGTTGCTGTCCGCCGAGGCGTCCTGAGAAAAGCGGGGACTGAGATACTCTTGCGGGAGCTGGTCTTGACGGGCCTGCTGGGGGATGTGACCGATGTAGAGAGAGGCGAGGGCAGCTGGCTGGGGGACTGCATGGTAGAACTCGTGTTGGCCCTCCTTGATGATGGTCTTGAGGTTTTCGAGGATCTCGAGGTCGTTTTTGCCGGGGGGAAGGACGGGCTGGTAGAACTGCTGCTGCTGGGGTGGGATGTAGTTTTGGTATGGCATGGAGAAGGAGGAGGGGGAGAAAGGGGACGTGAGGACGGCAGGGGGATCCTCTGAGGAAAGGGGGACGAGAAAAGATGTGTTGGGGTCCTCTGTAAACGTGGTGACGGTGCGTTCGCGGTTATTGACGTGGTTTCGTCCCTTGCGTTTCTTGTTTTGCCGTGCCGACATTTGATAGTATGTGAACGATATCTCTCGTCGTCGCTGTCCTCGACGACGGCGGGTCTCTAGAACGTGGTGGAACCCTCAAGAATCGTCTTCCGAAATGAGCAAAACCCTCAGCCACCGACCGATTCAGGTTATTTAGCGTCCACTCTGCCTATCATCTCTTCGCTGCATTTTTCTTGATCCTCCCAGTCATGTCCGTCGTCGGCATCGATCTCGGTACTCTCCACAGCAAGGTCTGTAAATCCTCTATTTTTTTTTATCACCGGCTCACCACCCCCTGCAGATTGGTGTCGCAAGGAACCGCGGCATCGACATCATAGTGAACGAAGTCTCCAATCGTGCTACCCCGTTCGTGCATCGCTCTCCCCGACCTTTTTTGCCGCTTGACTCTCCTCCAGGTCTCTTGTCGCCTTCGGACCCAAACAACGTGCCATCGGCGAGCCCGCCAAGACCCAAGAGACCTCCAATTTCAGAAACACCCTCGGGGGTCTCAAACGTCTTGTCGGTCGCACCATCCTCGACCCCGATCTCGATTACGAAAAGCGTTTCCTCCATGCTACCCTCGTCGATGCCAACGGCACCGTCGGCGCAGAGGTACCCCCCCTCCCGCTCTTTATCAATCAGATCTGATCACGCCACCCTCTCCAGGTCTCGTATCTTGGTGAGAAGCGCGTCTTTTCTGCCACCCAGCTCGTAGCTATGTACTTGGGAAAACTCCGTGATACTACTGCGCATGAGCTCAAGTCTGCCGTTTCCGATGTCGTCATTGCTGTCCCCGGCTGGTACACCGACGCCCAACGGCGCGCTATCCAAGACGCTGCAGCCATCGCCGGCCTCAACACCCTCCGTGTCATCAACGATACCACCGCCGCTGCTCTCAGTTGGGGTATCACCAAAACCGACCTCCCAGAACCAGAGAACCCACGTCACATCCTCTTCGTTGATGTCGGTCACTCTTCCATGTCCGTCGCCGTCGTCGCATTCTCAAAAGGCCAGCTCGTCGTCAGATCTTCCGCCTACGACAGACATCTCGGCGGTCGTGACATCGACCATGTCCTCCTCCGACACTTTGCTACCGAGTTCAAGACTCGTTACAAAATCGACGTCCTCTCCAACCCGAAGGGTACCTTCCGTCTCGCCGTCGGCTGCGAACGCCTCAAGAAAATTCTCTCTGCCAACCTAGAGGCGCCTCTCAGCGTCGAGTCCATCATGAACGATGTCGATGCTTCATCCAAGCTCACCCGTGACGCTTACGAACAACTCATCGCCCCTGTCCTTGATCGCATCGCCCTTCCTCTCGAGCAAGCCCTCTCTGAGTCTGGTCTTTCCCTCGACCAAATCGACGCTGTCGAGCTCGTCGGTGGTACGACCCGCGTCCCTGCCGTCCGTGCACGCATCCAAGCTGCCCTCGGCGGCAAACCCCTCAGCACCACGCTCAACCAAGATGAAGCCGTCGCCCGCGGTGCCACTTTTGCCTGCGCATTCTTCAGCCCCACCTTCCGTGTACGCGAGTTCCACATCAGAGACATTACCCCGTACCCGATCAAAGTCTCCTGGGAACGCTCAGAGGCGGATCCCGACGAGGACACCGAGCTCACCGTCTTCCCCCGCGGAAACGCCATTCCCTCCACCAAGGTCTTGACCTTTTATAGAAAAGGCCCGTTCGACATCGAGGCATCGTATGGGGAGCCGCAAGGCTTGCCTGGTCGTGTTAACCCTTGGATTGCCCGATTCAGTGCCAAGAGTGTCCCCGCAGATCCCAGCGGCGACCTCACGTGTGTCAAGCTCAAGACACGGGTGAACCTACATGGCATCATGTCGTTCGAGTCTGCGTACATTGAAGAAGTGGAGGAGAAGGAGGAGCAGCCGGCGATGGACGTCGACGAGGGAGCACAACCTGCAGACGCGCCAAAGAGGAAGCGTGTTGTCAAGAAGATCGACGTTCCGTTCACGTCCTTTGCGACTTCTCTCGACCCGAGCGTCCTCGAGAAGTTCAAGGAGCAGGAAGCCCAGATGTGCGCTGCCGACAAGCTCGTCCAAGACACCGAGGTACGTCGACCCTTTCCCATTCCGCATACACGCCCCCATACTCACCTCCACTCCAATCCTATAGGACTGCAAAAACGCTCTCGAAGAATACGTGTACGACACCCGCGGCAAGCTTGAGGACCGTTATGCCGCGTACGTCCAAGCTGCTGAAAAAGCCAAACTCCTCACGCTACTCCAAGAAGCCGAAGACTGGCTTTACTCGGAAGAAGGCGAGGACGCCACCAAATCTGCCTACGTCGCCCGCCTCGACGCGCTCAAAGTCGTCGGCGACCCCATCGTCACGCGCTTCCGAGAAGCCGAAGAACGTCCGCGCGCCATCGCCGAACTCCGGACGACGCTCAACGAGTACTTCGCGCAAGCTACTTCATCTGACGACAAGTATGCGCACATTGACGAGAAAGACAAAACGGCTGTCGTCGAGAAATGTGCGACCGTTCAAAAGTGGCTCGAGGACCAGATCGCGAGGCAGGCGGAGAGGTCCAAGCATGAAGATTCGGTGTTGAAAGTGGCAGATATCGCCAAGAAGCGGGAGGAAGTGATTTATTTCGCGATCCCAATCTTGACCAAGCCCAAGCCCAAGCCGACCAAGGTGGAGACGCCGAATGGGACGCAGACACCGCAGAGTGGGACGCAGACGCCGGATCCGGGGGCGAAGCAGCAACAGCAGCAACAGCAGCAGCAGGGGCCTTCAGAGATGGATGTCGATTAGGGTCGGTTCGTGTATCATTGCGCGTCAGAGCAAGCGAGAGTCACGTTGGTCGTCGTGTAGGCAATAATAAACTAGAGGATGTTTTTTTTTTCTTCCTCCAGTCTGTAGACATATACTTAGTACCGCAATTCATAGTGTTACTCAAGTCCTTGTCAAATTGTTCCGAGCGACGTGGTAGTACATGTATATACATCGAACAAATCATTCGACCAAAACGAGGATGGCATCTTCACCGCGTCGCACCCAAGCCGAGTTTCGAGTTCTTGATAATGGCAGTCAGCGGGACGTCGATACCCACCGACGACGTCCCTCCGATCCGATCCCCCTTTGACCATCCCATCGAAGCCAGCATCCTAAACCCGATATTGCTCTCCCCAATCTTGGGCGCCTCCTTGCCCACCTCGTCCCCCTCTCGATGTTTCGGCATCCGTCCTCCCTTGGCACTCCGCCCACTCCCCTCTCCATCCTTATTCCCGTTCCCACGTCCAGGCTTCCCTCCACCAACCCCCTTCCCACCACACCGCTTCATCAGCGCCTTCAACTTTCCCTCTTTCACCCCCGTCCGATTCGTCTTGAACAACGACGTATACCTCTCATCCTCGTCCCCCTGACTCACGCTCTTTACCCCAAACACACGCGCCATCTCGTGTACCTCAATCCGCATCTCCTTGTCCATCGGCGGCAGCACCATGCTCTTCCACCCCACGTCCTCGACGAACCGCCTCATCTGCGCTTCGAGCGAGTCCATATCGACGATCGCACCCGGGGCGACATAGAGCATCCTACTTGGATCGAGATCACGGTGGAAGTCGGCGATAAGACGTGCGGTTCGGCGTTGCCGTTTGTACTCTGCTTTCGTGGCGCGGTCTTTGGCCCACTGGGCCTGCAACTCGGGGGCAAAGTGCCCCGTCGCTTGTTTACACTTGCCTTTCTTCCCTTCTGTGCAGTTACATAACGTGGTTTGAGCTCGAGCGTATGCAAAAGGTACGACGACGAAAAACGCAAGACGTACTCTTCTTGTTGACGGGCGTCGTGAACGCTGGATCGTCCAGGCGCGCTTCCACGTTCCATTCGTCTACATGACCCTGGTATAAATTGCGAAAGACCGCCTTTTCCTCTTCGCGGTCATGATCACACAGAATCTGACTGTTCTCTTCGAGGTAATCCTGACCGTTCCCAATGGCATGAGACATGGCATGAGGCTGATAACAACAATCAACTCGCGACTCACGTTGATATGTGCTATAAAGTCTTCGTCGTCTGCATTACGCGTGGGAGGTGGGGACCGGTGCGTGTCCTCCCCGTTCTCGTAGTCGGGTGTCTCTTGAGTAGTTTCTGGATGTTGGCTACGACTCCGTTCACGCACCTTGCGCAAGCGCGCTTGGAAACTCGATCTGGGACTCAACTGCCCGTCGTCGTCGTCGTCGTCGTCGGAATCTTCAGAGAGCTCGAGTTTGTTATCGCCTTCAGATTCAGCGATGAGGATCTCTTCCTCGATGTTAAAGGCTTCCTCCTCCTCCTCCTCCTCCTTCTCATTTTCCTCGTCCACTTCCATTTCTTCTTCACCGCTGCGCTCGGAATCAGAGCTTCCCCCAGGTCCACCATCACCCTCCTCGTCTTCCCGCCGCATCCGCTCCTCGTCCTCGATGTCGTCCATGGTCACGAACCGCGACCCCACCACACTCATACTCTTCAAAAATCCCTGCATCGCATCTACGTCTAGCTCCAGATCTGGGTCGATCTCCATCCCCCCAAGACCATTTGACACTGCATTCACCCCATCCTCCTGCTCTTCGCCCTCCTCGCCTTCATCTTCGTTCTCGGTACCCCAGTCCACATCCGAGTCCTCCTTCCGTCTTGTCTCCCACCTCGGACGCCGCCTCTCCCTCACATCCTCTTCCCTCAACCTTGCCTCCGACACCATCGCCCCAAACGCCCCAAATGCCATCCGACCCCGCTTGTCCTCGCGCTGGCGTTGCACCTCCTTGCGCGCTCTCAGCACCGCGTCCGTGCACGGAAGGTGGGTGGGCGTGGACGTAGAAGCGAAAGTGGTGGGTCCGAGGGTGAGCGAAGCGAGGGTGAGGTGGTGATCTTCCCCAGTCTCACCTTCGATACCCGCGTGCGTTGTTCGATCCAGATCACTGGCAAGGATCGGACCGGCGTCATCCTCGCGGACTGGGCTTCTTAGCCCACTCGCCGCCTCAAGAGACCTGCCCGTCAACATGGACGTCTGGGGCAGCTTGACGCGTGGAATGACAGGGACGGGCGAGGCGCGTCCTGAACGTGGATGTGGGGCGACGTAGACGATGCGTTCTTCGTCTTGGTCGCCGAGCATCTCGCCGTAACCTGTTCGATCGACGAGGATGACGTCGCTTGCGGAACGGCCGCAAAAGGGAAGTGTGGGTACGGTGTCTACGACGAAGAGTGGGTGGGGGTCGTAGTGAGGAGGTGCTTTGGGGTGGAGAGGGATGTCGCCAGTGGGTACGGGTGCATGATGTGTATCTGGTACGGTAGATAAAAATGGTTCTTCCACGGACACGTTTGGGGATGCGTTGGATGAGCGAGGTACTTCTTCCTCGACGACAATCGTATCTCGGGCATGTGAGAAGAATTCGTGGTTGGGTGGGTTCGAAATATCGATGGATGGTTTGGGATCAAGTGAATCGTCCAGCGTAGGTGACGTTGATAACGATGCCGTCTGTTGCACACCGTACGGCTGGTCGTCGTTAACAATCTCCGTGATGGTCGACACCTGCGTCGTGTCTTTGATCTGGTTATATACACCAGTGAACGCCTCCTGGATGATGTGATCTCGAGAAGCTGTCTGAGGTTTTGCGGAGTCTACCTTGGCGCGCATCGCAGCCAAATCTGTGAAATCCACCTCCTCGATCTCTTCTTGATCGTCGTAAGCGCCTTGGTCCACCGTCGCGTTGCCTTGCGCGACGGCATCGACCTCTGCGAGGACCTGGGCCAAGTCTGCGAAATCTATTTCTTCGAGCGCACCCTGAGCATGACCTTCTGAATCCGAGTCTGAATCCGGCGCATTCGCGTGGAACAACTGAGTAACGTGGTCAGCAGTGGGGACTTGGGATGTCTCCGTCGTATCTAGCGATGAGACACGATACATCAGCATTCATGCACTGCCTCAACAAAAAAAAAGGGACAGAACACAGGAAGATAAGAGAACATGGGGCACGCACCAGCGGCTTGCGACGACGCGGGCTTCAACATCTCTTCCGAGTGTTGGAACAAGAACGGGGTCAACGTCGCCCGCACGAACTTGACGGGTCGCAGGAGCGGGCGCTCGGAGTAGAGCAGGTCGGAGAGGGGGGCGTCTCTCCCGAAAATGGTTCTTGTCTTGGCACCAACACTGGCACCACCGAAATGGGGACGGCGTGGGGCGCTGTAAGGGTCCCCTCCGTTATCCCGTTCCCATCCTCTACCCCGTCCTCTGCCTCTACCCCGCCCTCGCCCCGCCCCCATCCCTCTCGGTGTCCAATCGCCCCGCCGGGAACTATCCGTCCCCCTCAAAGGTGTTCCAGCGCCCGATCTCGACTTGGGCATCCCACCCCTCCACGGCCTATGCCCTCTATTCATGTGCCCGACTCCATTCCCGCCTGTGGGGTTATATATCAAAGATAAGGCATGATCCCACCAAACAAAATAATGGGTGGACGACCAACCCGCGACGCACCTGGTACAATCGGTGGTTCCACCCACTGCTGTATCACTACGTCAAAGTCTGCGTTCGTATGGGTGTAGGGATGGCGAGGAGCGCGATGGGCGGGGGCCGCCGCTGGTACGACGGTGGTGGGAACACCATTTGGTCCTGCCCGACCTGGACCGCGACCACAACCATGATGGTTGTTGTTCTTTTTATTCTTTTTATTCTTGTTTCTTCGAGGCATTCAAAGGTAGAGCAAAGAGTGGTCTAGATAGTATCAACGAGTTCAATGTTGAGATAAGCAAATGGCGGACCTATCATATGGCTCCCCGCGAGTTCCGGGTATTGCGCCGGTATAGCCGGCCGGTGTCCGTTAGCCAGCTCAAATTCTCAGGGTCACGTGATCTGACTTGTTTGAGACCACGTGCGTGAGGATGGGATGTTGTCATTCCAAGATTGGTCGACTAGTACTCGCTACCATCCACTCTCGATCGATCGACCTCCTGCTCTTCATCCGCAATCACTGCAATCTACAGGTGTACCATGGCGTCTACCAGAGCTCACAGCACAAATGAAACCATCAAGTACATCCGAACATCTATCACCAGACGAGCGCAACAGGGAAACTTGCACGGCTTGTTGACCTTATCTACAATGACAAATGCGGCCGGGAGCAATTACGAGTTGCTACAACATCGTGTTTTCTTTCAAGGTTTGTGTCCATGCTCAGGCATCTCCTTCGAATTTGGGTCGTCACGTCAGATAACTGATAGGCTTCTCCTAACACCGACTCAGCCGAACTGTGTCCGCTTAGCTAAGTACTTTTCCACTACAGCCTTAGTACTATTCTGCAAGTCGGCCATGGGTTAGCCGAGCCCTAAGGCTGCAGTTTGGGACACCCAGTTTGGAATAGGTCAGGTTTCGTGCTGTAAAACACTTTTTGGGATCAGTTAGGTGCGAGTTTGTAGTGCCCTGTTACTGTGGAGAAGTGTTACGGCACACAGAGCCTGCAGTGGCTAAAAGGTCCGGGAACATGCCCAGCGGATCACAGCGAGTGACCCCCAGAAACTGCCACTAACCTCGCTTAACGTTCCAGAACATTCCATGGTGACACTCTCGGTACGTGACCAGCTTGCTATAAGAACTGGCTGGTGCTCCTTCGTGTCCTCCCACGCTCTTTCCCCTCGTTTCCCCGGTGTGTTGCCCTCTCCCCTTGTTCCTTATTCCCTGCCCTATCCCCTTGTTTCCCTCCCTTGTTTCCTGTCCTTGTCGACATTTTGTGTTCTCATTCTGTCCTCATCATCTGTCCTGGTCAACACTATTCATCCCTCGGATTTTACCCTTCAAGTTGTCATCAAATTTTAGACGGTGTATGTTCTATGTAGTATCCTCATTCTTGTGTTTATTATTTGACTCTAATAATTGATAATTATTCTCTAGTTACAGTACCTCCGAGTGCACCGGAGAGCGAAGAGTATGGTGATACTTGGAATTTGCCCCAATCTGAGTTGACTCTGTCGTCGCAATGGTTTGACTGTGTGGTATGTGTAAACGATTGATGGTCTGTGATACTGACTCCAGGTGTTAATGCATTTGTCAGAGTACTGTATGTACATATGTTGACACTGCAGGGATATTAGCTGTGACTATGGCTGGTGGCTCAGTATGGTTGAGCGAGTGTTCGCAAAATGAGAGTACAGTATGTGCGATGTGGCTGTTTCCTGATGTCCAGAATAAGACCTGATTTTGTAGGGAGAAATTGGTATGTGTATGGTATTGTTGGTATGTTTGTCGATTGTCGCCAATGATAGTGTTTGCTTGCTATACTGTTTATGCTGAGTGATGGCTAGGTCATGAATATGTAAGGTTGTTTTTATATGGTTGTTCAGAAGGTAACTTACCGAGACGTGAAACAGTACGAGAAGATCGACGAGTGTGCGTTGATGCTTGATCTCGTGTTTGGACTCCATACACTGAATGAATATGGATGCTACTACTAGCACGTTCGTCATAGTCCTGGCCATGCATGATGCCACCAAGTAAAGTAAGGTTGATTCCATCTTGATTAATGTTCCGGTGGGCTTGCTCATTACCATTTGTTGTCGTAGGGAAAGCCTTCCAGAACTCAGCAGGCATGAGGCTTTGAGGGAAGTATAGAGCTGGAATGGCAAATGTACTCTCTTCCTTGTTCTTTAACCAGTCTATATGTGTGTTAGAATGTTTGTTAGTAGTGATACAAATACTGTAAATACCTCGTGCTTTCTTGTCACCACTTCTAATTACCCGAAGTGTATTGTCGAAATCTGGGTGAGCCTCAAAACTCGATATGCTAAACATTGCATTGTATATGCCTGATGGGACTACTGTGTGGAGCTTTTGCAGGTTATGTCCAAAGTGGAAAATGCACAGCCGGTATATCCAATGAAGATGATCGTACGGGTTAAGATCACAAAGACAACGATAAGGTTCGTGAAACAACCACAAAGATATAATCCAAGGGTTACTCCACAAGTCCTGGACTGGATGTGAAGGATGAAGAGAGGGGTAATCAAGCTACTGAGTCCTTCACTAGAGAAGCTTTATGGGCAAACTCCAAGAGAACCAGACTGGTCCTCTCGGTTGTTCATTTCAGGTTTACATATATAGTTTTACAGGAATGCGCACAGACCAAGCAGTGCGTGTGAATAAGTACTACTTTAGGATATAGGGGAGACGGAGATTAAAGGAGTGTGTGATGCATGAGGCATTAAATGGAAGAGAAGCAACATGGCACGGAAATGAAGAGAAGGCTGTGTGCGTGAGAATAAATGATAAGGCTATGGAACTTCCCATAGACATTTGAAGAAGAAGTTCTAAGTCCAGTTAGATAAGATAATCGCGTGGCTGATAAGATAACCACGTGAGATAAGATTAGATAAGGAAAAGTGAAAATATTATATCGTAACACTACCCCCTCCTAGGAATCAGATTCCAGATGGTTCAGAGGTATGGAGTTCGGCTCCGTGTGGTTTTCATAAGGATTAAATAAGCCCTCAAATTGGGCGAAGGTCATAGCTAGCCGTCGAGGTGCATTGGGATGAAGGGAATGAAACTCAGCGATAGCATCCGGTGCTCCTTTCAAGTTCCCTGACGGTTCCCAAGTACGATCTTCGTCGGAATAACCTTTCCAATGGACCAAATACTCCAGAGTACGTCCTTTTAGATGAGAATCAATGATGGAGTCTACTTCGAACTCAACATCTCGGTTCTCGGTTACTTCTACCGGGCCGGGTTTAATAACCGGTTGTCCCGTTAATCTTTCTTTATAGGGTTTAATGCGCGAGATGTTCACGACTGGATGGATTCTCATGGTTCGGGGGAGGCGAAGCTCAACCGCATTCAAACCGACCATTTTAATAACCGGAAATGGGCCTAGCCATCTTTCTGTAAGCTTTTTCGATGCATGTGTTAGATGCAAGTTTTCTGTAGATAACCAAACTTTATCTCCTTTCTTGTATAGAGGAGCTTCCGTTTGGTGTTTATCGGCTTGAGTTTTCATTCGCTCTTGAGCCAGTAATAAATTATTTTTAGCTTCTTCTAAACTCTTAGCCATGTCATCGGCAAACTCCTTAGCGGCTGGCGCTTTAGAAGCACGTTGTTCGATTCCCATGCGTGGAACGTAACTTCGTGTGAGTTCAAAAGGTGTTTTCTTAGAAGATGCGCTTATTTTAGAATTGTATGAGAATTGCGCAATCGGAAGCCAGTCCGACCATTCTTCTTGTTTTTCTGAACAGAACAATCGGAGATACTGCTGGAGATCCCGATTCATTCGTTCTGTTTGCCCGTCCGTCTGCGGGTGATATGCCGTTGATAATTTAGATTGAATTCCCAGTCGCTTGCAGACTTCCTGCATGACTTGGGAAGCGAACTGCGGGCCTCTATCCGATACAATCGAATTAGGTAATCCGTGGTTCTTCCATACGTTATGCAAGAATAGCTTCGCCGTGTCTAGCGCGGTAGCGGTCTTCGAGCATGGAATAAAAATAGTTTCTTTTGAGAATCGATCAACGACCACTAGGATCGAATCGAATCCATTAGATAGGGGCAGATCCGTGGTAAAATCCGCGGTGATGTCCTGCCATGGTCCTTCAGGGACCGGTAAGGGACGCAACAACCCTGCTTTAGGCTGGTTCCCAGTTTTCATTCGTGCGCACCTGTCGCAACGAGAGATATAATTTAAGATGAATTTGGCCATTTCGGGCCACCAATAATATCTTTTTACGAGTTCTATGGTCTTTTCTTGACCTGGATGACCAGCGACGGGAGAGTCGTGGCAGATTTTTAGAATTTTCATCTTGATTTCATCAACATCGGGGACGTAGATCTTGTCTTCCCGATATATCACTTCATCGACCCTGCATCCATGCTTTGTGCACAGGTCTTTCACTTCGCTCTCTTTGAGCATTGTAATATGGCTTTTTATGGTTTTATAGATTTGTTCGCCTTCATCGTGGATTTCAACCGAACTGGTTCGTATCCGCTCTGGCGGGATCATAAGTATGTGAAAGGAAATTCTTCATACTTCCTACACTTCCTCCAAATTCCCCTTACAACCGTCCTCCAAGTCCGAGTATCGCAACCGCTACGCTGCGCTCTACTCCAATTTCTAGTCTATTACACGACTGTCTAAACTGTTATCCCTATAGTCTATAACACGACTCTAAACTAGTTACATCATCGTATCGCTCTATGTGATCTTACCCCTGAGTATCATTACTACTATGCTCTACTCTTATCACTCTACTTGATTTCCTCCTCGATCGTTCTATATGATCTCTCCCCATTCCAAGTCTATAACACGACTATAAACTAGTTATCTCGCCGCATCGCCTTATGCGATCTTTACCCCTAAGCATCGACGCTCCTCGCTCTGCTTTATCTTAAGTCTATTGTACGACTACATAAACTACTCACGACCATTGGATTAGATCTACTGTGAAGCTGACCAAGTTTCCCTAGAATGATCCATTTCCCTTTCCATTATCGCTTTACGCGATATCTTTCCCTTATCTTATCTTATCGCTCTATGCGATCTCAACACTTTCCCACGAAGCCCGCGATGCTGTCATTCCGCGCCGCTTCTCTTCACAATATCACGATCTCTGGTTTATCCCAAGATCTTCCCGATCTATACTTTAGATCTTCCTGCACCCGATCCGCATACCGGATCTCATTCGTTTCCCTTTATATATATACGCTGATCATTCCTCATCACTTCAACGATCACGCGTTCTTTTCATTTCCTTTATATATCACGCATATCACCATCCCATCCCATCACGGTTCCCTATTCATCACTTGCACGATATAGAGTTTCCCTTCCACTTTACATTTCACGTTATCACATTCTCAAGTGTTCTATTACCTTCTATTATATTCCAAACCGGCCCTAAGCCGTTTAGTAGGGTATATAGTCTAGTAGCGTAGATTGTATTTCCTTACGTTTGAATTCTCGTTCTCTCGCCCT
>JBBPRI010000398.1:0-17229 GCA_038092955.1 Boletus pseudo-olivaceus
ATATGGAGACGCGCCGAGCCTCATCGGTCCTGATATAAGCAACTAGTCGCGAGTAACTATACCCACGTGCTGTCACGGAAACTCAGCCATATCAGGCAATCTCACGATTTTGCAATTTTTGTGATGTTACTCCTAACATCGCGGCATATAAGAATGTTCCCACGATTCTGGGGGACCAACTGGTGGTATCGTAACTCACGTTCTCGTAAATGTCTTGATATAGTACGGGTACTTACGCCACGATTGAAGAACCTGACGCTGTCTTTTCTTCTCCCCCCCCCAGACAGTACATATATGATAACATAAATCGGCGACTTGTGGTGAAAATGGTAGTTATCCCCTATCACCATAACAGGAATCGGTCTCTTTCCGACAGGGCGACACAAGCTTTTGATTGGTGATATACTCTCATATCCGCAGCCGATTATACTTTAAAATTGCGTTTTTATTGGAACAGAAAGACCATGTTCGTTTCAGCCCTCCTCGGACTAGTAGCTGTCCTGTTCGCCATCCAAGGTGTGCGAAAGCTCAGACGCTCCAGCTCGCCTGCACACCCACCCCTCCCACCTGGCCCGACACCCATTCTATGCCTTGGAAATGCACTCGGTTTGAACGGGAACGCGCCCTATCTCACATACACAGCGTGGTCAAAGAAATATGGTACGTCCCCCATGTGTGCACACCTCCTGAATGCGATACTGACGTGCGACCTCCGAATAGGGGATATCATTTACACCCGCGTCTTGGGCCAGGACATCATCGTGTTAAACTCGGAAGAAGCAGCCATCGAGTTGCTCGAAAAGCGTTCGCGAAAGTACTCTGATCGCCCTGTGTTCCCTATTGCGGACCTGTAGGTTCTCCTGCCATCTCAGGCGCCGTTTGCGCTGACGGGTACACAAACAAAAGGTTAGGCTGGCAGTGGACGTCTGCTCTCGCGCAGTATGGTCCGAGGTTCAGGTTACACCGACGATTATTGCACCGCGTCTTTCACCCCAACGCTTCACTCACTCACCGTCAAAAACAACTGCAGAGAGCGTACGAGCTGTTGACGCATCTATTGTATGACCCGGCGCGCTATCAAGTGCATTTCACTACGTGCGTCCTCACTCTACTCGTCACACCTCGAGGGAAATTTCCATGATGTGATCCACTCACCCCACTCATGCACAGGTTCTCAGCAGCCGTGGTCATGGCGGTCACGTACGGGTACGACATCAAAGGGGGAGAAACGTTCGTGACGGCGATGCAACGCGCTTCAGACATCTTTGCCCATTTCGCCAAACCTGAACTAGCGGTGCTAAGCGCAGTGTTTCCATTCGGTGGGTTACTGTCATCCAATTCAGTGCCTCTCGAACGTTCGTTGATATGTGCATGATGCAGTGAAGGCGTTGCCGGCGTGGTTCCCGGGAATGGGATTCAAGACCGAGGTCGCCGAATGCCGGCGTCTGGTGTCTGAGGCCGTGAACGAACCGTATGCATGGGTCAAAAAACGCGTCGTACGTCTCAAAATTCGTGATCACATGCCTGTACGTGGCTCATGTAGAGTGCAAGGAGGAAGGGGTTGCAGCGCCGTCCATGGTCGCCGATGCGATCACCCGGTATGGTTTGTACGATGATTCCGAGCACCAAGAGCTCGTGAACGCCACCAAAGACTCTGCAGGCACGATGTATTCAGGTGATCGCTATTTTATAACGTGCATGCACTCCAATCCTCGAGGTTAACAACTTCCCTAGCCTCCGTCGGAACGGTTTGTTTTTCGCTTCCATTGTTTGGGATCATGGAGTGACGTTTGGATGACAGACCAATGCTATACTTTTCGTCTTTCTCTATCTCATGATGAACCACACAGAGGTCCAACATCGCGCACAGGCGGAAATCGATCGTGTGGTCGGACGGCAGCGACTGCCAGACTTTGAAGACCGTTCATTGTTGCCGTATGTGGGTGCTGTGTTACGAGAGACGATACGGTGGCATCCGACGGCGTCTAGTTCGTTCCGTCTCGATGCTGGCTCTCTGGATCCACTGACGTGTTTTAGTTATTCCTCATGCCACCACCGAAGATGATGTCTATCGAGGGTATCACATTCCGCAAGGTGAGCAGCATTGACGTTACAGTGGTTCCGGCTGATCGTTGTGTGTAGGCGCGATCGTCATGGCTAATATCTGGTAAGGGGCATTAGCTCGCGAGTATGCACGTACGATGACGTTGGGCGATGATATGGTAGGGCCATATCACACGATGAGAAAAGGTATCCCAAACCCGAGGTGTTCATGCCAGAGCGGTTCTTGCAGAGCGACGGCACGCTGAATGAAGACAACGTTGCGTGGGTGTTTGGGTTCGGACGTCGAATTTGGTGCGTGGACGCCCTGCTCGTTCGGGTATTCTCATATCTGGCGCGGGGGTAAAACAGTCCAGGGAGGCATATCGCGGACGCCTCGGTGTGGTCTGCGATAGCGTGCATACTGGCGCTGTTCACGATCGAAAAGACGGAGGGGTCCGAGAACGTCAAGTGGACGACGGGGTTGCAGGTGTGCGTGACGTTCAGCACAATTGGAGAGCGTGTGTCCTAACGCTAACGCGGTTTTGCCAGACACCCGCTCCCGTTCCCGTGTAGGTTTGTCCCGAGAGATGAAGAGATGGATTCTCAAAAGCTAGCATCGTTGATCTGTGCCAGTCGAGTCGACTTGTAACAGTCTCGGATTCTGCCGTCTCGGCCTATGGCATTGCTAGGATATCTCTTTCCCACCGTTCCGTGCATCAGCGTCCCATACAATAACTTCCACAGTCGTTACTCATCCTAATTCGTCAGTTTCACAAAGTACACAATTTAGTGTTGATTCTTTGGCTAGTGCTTAGGGAGCGTGAGCTGTCTGACGAGATGGTTCCAAGAATGAGTCATATGTACACGGGAAGGCTGTAGGTGAGCTGCGAGGGCGAGTGGGAACCAACGCCTCGCGAGGTGGAACGGAAGCCTAGCGGAACCCGATGGATCGATCGGGGGGGTCGGTCGACTGGCGGGTGGGTGAAACTGAGCGAGCGAGGGAGCGAGCCGGGCTACTTACCGACTGCGAGCAAGCGAGAGGAAGTGGCGCGAAATGGAAGGAGGTGCAGCGTCACTTCCTGCCGCTCGGACAAAGATCTATTGCATTTTGACTGGAAGGGGGCTCTGGCGTCTGGTTGATTCAGAAATCTAACAAAGTCATGAGCTCGTTGGACATAAACACGGGGTGCAGCCCGACGCTATGCATTATGAGGTACTAATATGCATTACAAACAACGTGTGCTGTAGAACTGTGACGTCCACGTGATACGTCACACGTCACGTGCATTCTAGATTTTTCCTGGTCGGAAAGTTTTTAACTGCAGTTTCGTCTCTTCTTCGTTCAGAACAACCTTGGTCTCTCTCTCGTCTCCTCTTTTACCTTAAAAAACACACGATGCACGCTATCTCGTCTTCGTCGTCCCGGGCTGCACGTAGGGCAGCTGCAAAAGCCGCACGGCCTATTCTTGCCCGTGGTGTCCACAAAGAGATCAAATTTTCCAACGACGGACGGGCGAGTATATTAAAGGGTGTCGACGTCCTTGCTAACGCTGTCAGCGTCACCCTTGGCCCCAAGGGTAGGTCGCACTCGCCCCGGTCTATAACTTATCTGAGCCGTCATGATTGACCGCGTGGTGTAGGTCGCAACGTCATCATCGAACAGTCCTTTGGCGGTCCCAAGATTACCAAGGGTGAGTCAGGTGTTTGCGTTCGCGTCGTGCATCGTACTCAACGAGCGTCCTGCAGACGGTGTGACGGTCGCCAAGTCGATCACGCTCAAGGACAAATTTGAGAACCTCGGCGCCCGGTAAGCCATGGTCCACCCTTGCCCCATGTCGTTCGCACGCTCACACCCCCTTAACAGTCTTGTTCAAGACGTGGCACAAAAGACGAACGAAATTGCGGGCGATGGGACCACCACGGCAACGGTGTTGGCGCGTGCCATTTACGCCGAGGGTGTCAAGAACGTGGCTGCGGGATGTAACCCCATGGACCTCCGTCGGGGGTCGCAAGCAGCCGTTGACCGTGTCGTCGAGTTCTTGTCTGCCAATACCAAGAAGGTGACGACGACGGCAGAGATTGCTCAGGTCGCGACCATCTCTGCCAACGGTGACACGCACGTCGGTAACTTGATTGCCCAGGCCATGGAGAAGGTTGGCAAGGAGGGTGTTATCACCGTCAAGGAGGGTCGTACGATTGACGACGAGATTGAGATCACGGAAGGCATGCGGTTCGACCGCGGGTTCATCAGTCCTTACTTTATCACCGACGTCAAGACGCAAAAGGTCGAGTTTGAGAAGCCGCTCATTTTGTTGACCGAGAAGAAGATCTCACTCTTGCAAGACATTCTTCCTTCGTTGGAAGCGGCCGCCCAATCGCGTCGTCCTCTGGTGATTATTGCCGAGGACATTGACGGAGAGGCGCTGGCTGCTTGTATTCTCAACAAGCTGCGGGGTCAGCTCCAGGTTGCTGCTGTCAAGGCACCTGGCTTCGGTGACAATCGCAAGTCGATTCTTGGTGATCTCGCCATCCTCACGGGCGGTACTGTCTTTACGGACGAGCTCGACATCAAACTCGAAAAGGCCACGCCTGATCTCCTCGGGTCTACTGGTTCCATTACTATCACCAAGGAGGATACCATCGTTCTCAACGGCGAGGGTTCCAAGGATGCCATCCAGGCACGTTGTGAACAGATCCGTGCCCTTCTCGCCGACCCCACGACGAGCGAGTTTGACAAGACCAAGTTGCAGGAGCGGCTGGCCAAGTTGAGCGGTGGTGTTGCCGTCATCAAGGTTGGTGGGAGTAGTGAGGTCGAGGTCGGTGAGAAAAAGGACCGGTATGACGATGCACTCAATGCCACGCGTGCTGCTGTTGAGGAGGGTATCCTTCCTGGTGGTGGTGTCGCGCTTCTCAAGGCTTCGCTGGCACTGGCGACTAACGCGCCTGGTTCGGCGAGTCCACCACCAAACCCGGATGCCAAGATAGTTCCGACGAGCAACTTTGATCAGGACCTCGGTGTCAATATTATCCGCCGGGCACTGACCCACCCTGCACGCACTATTCTGACGAATGCGGGCGAGGAGTCCGCAGTGATTGTTGGCACCCTACTAGGGCAATACGGCAGCACAGATCAGTTTGCCATGGGCTACGATGCAAGCAAGGGCGAGTACGTGGACATGATCAAGGCGGGTATTGTGGACCCACTCAAGGTCGTGCGGACGGCTCTCGTGGACGCTTCGGGTGTGGCCAGTCTGTTGACGACGAGCGAGGCGTGCGTGGTAGAAGCGGAGGAGGAGAAGCCAGTGGGTGGACCTGGAATGGGCGGCATGGGTGGTATGGGAGGCATGGGTGGCATGGGCGGATTCTGAGCGCCGCCCTTTGCTTGTCGTTACGGCGCATGAGGCGTCGTTTACATGATGATCAGTGGCGGAAAGTATAATCGCTTGCATCCTCATGATTGCGCACACATCTGGTTTCGTTGGCATTACTTGCTTTGATATACATTAACGTAGTTACCGCATAGTCCTGTTTTCGATAACGCTATTTCAATAGCCATCATCACCACTCAAACACGTACTGCCATTGATTGATCTGATCCGACATTCGGGTGACAATAATTTCGGACTGTCTCAGACCGCCACACGGCGATAATGTGGTTAGCCGGATATTGATAAATCGTCCCACTTTTGCGTTACTTCCTTCATTGCCCTCCTTGCTCTCGCATCAGACTCACTCACACATACCTATACACCTAGAGCCTACAGTTCAATGGCGACAGTCGATCTGAAGCAACAGCGACGACAGAAATTCGAGGCTGTGTTTGCACGATTGAGTGATGACCTAGTGGATCATATGAAGGGGGAGAATATGCCTCCCGAAGCTATCGCATGGTATCGTCGTGTACGTCTCTCTTTCTTTTTCTCTCCAGTGCCCCGGTCGATACGATGACTCGGGCAAACAGAACCTCGACTTCAACGTCCCAGGTGGGAAGCTCAATCGCGGCTTGAGCGTCGTCGATTCGGTGGAGATCTTGAAGGGAAGCGGGTTGACGGACGACGAGTATTTCAAGGCGGCGTTGTTAGGGTGGTGTATCGAATTGGTGGGTTGTTTCCTCCGTTACGCTGCCCGGTGAGGGTGAGCTCACCTCATTCTCTCCCCCGACCCAGCTACAAGCCTTTTTCCTCGTTTCGGACGACATGATGGATCAATCGATTACTCGCCGTGGACAGCCGTGTTGGTACCGCGTCCAAGGTGTGGGCAACATCGCGATCAACGATTCGTTCATGCTCGAAGGGGCGATCTATCACCTACTCAAGAAGCACTTCCGATCCGAGCCGTACTACGTTCATCTGCTCGAATTGTTTCATGACGTGCGTCCTTCTTGTTCTCGGCGTTTGCACGTTCGTGGTGATGAGACATGTTGCGCATGCGCGACGTTTTTAGACGACGTTTCAGACGGAGATGGGACAGTTGGTCGATCTGATCACGGCGCCCGAAGACCACGTCGACCTGAGTAAATTCTCGTTGCAAAAGTAACGTGTCTTTTTTTTTTTTCCCGGGCCGTTGCCTGCTCAACTTGGTTTCCCCTACACGACAGACACGCGTTCATCGTACAATACAAGACGGCGTACTACAGTTTCTACCTCTCCGTCGCGCTCGCGATGCGCGTCTGCGGTGTGCCAGACACGTACGAGGTCAATGGCCAAACGGTCCACCCGTACACGCTCGCGTTGTCGGTTCTTCTCCCGCTGGGAGAGTACTTTCAGATTCAAGATGATTTCTTGGATTATGCGGGGACGCCGGAACAGATCGGCAAGGTTGGGACGGACATTGTGGATAACAAGTGTTCGTGGTGTATCAATGTTGCGTTGGCGGTGGCGACGCCGGAACAGCGTGTTGTGTTAGAGGAGAATTATGGGCGGAAGGAGGGGGAGAGGGAGGCGCGGGTGAAGGAGGTGTATGAGGCGATCGGGTTGAGGGAGCGGTACCGGGAGTATGAGGAGAACGTGAAGGTGCGGATCGAGGGGCTGATTGAAGGAGTGCCGGAGACCGAGGTGAATCCAGAGGGGGGCGTGTTGAAGAGGGGCGTGTTTACCGCGTTTTTGAACAAGATTTACAAGCGTACCAAGTAAATGTACAGATTGGATTGTTTGGTAAACAGTTGTAGGCGTGTACATGTATGTTACTTGAGGGGTCGTGTAAATACGAGTACATGTGCTAGCGTGATGTATGTACAGCAACGTGGGTTTGGGTGGGAGATGAGACGCGTATGGCTGAAATTGTTTCGGGGCGTCATAAGGCGAGGGCTTTTAAACGTGAGCGGTGTGCGTCGCGTTTCGCCTTGCGGGCAGCGCGTTCCTCGGCTTCGGCAATGTCGTTGTAGGTCTGTGCGAGGTCGGCCCAGAGGGCGGGGGGGTCACTCTCGTCGGAGGAGGTGTCGGTGTCGGAGGAGGCGGACGGGAGGCGGGAGGGTGGGGGTAGTGAGGGTGAGGGTGCGTGGTTGGGGTGAGGTGAGGTGATGAAGCAGAGGGGGAGGGAGTGGAGGAGTCGGGGAAGGACGATCACGTTGGGTTTGTGGGGATCGACGACATCGCTGTCCTCGTCCTCGTCGTTCTCGCTGTCCTCGTCATCGCCGTCGTCGCCATCGTCGTTCTCACTGTCCCCGTCATCGTCGTCATCGTAAACCTCGTCCTGGTCACCCTCGGCATCGGACTCGGACTCGTCCCAGTCGTACAAGGGTTGGATCTGGTCGGGGAGGGGGTCGAGGGGCCCAATCATTTCGTAGCGCCTCATCTGAGCGATTTCGGCTTGGATGAGGGATTCGAGGTGGGCTTGGGATGGATCGGGCGGTGCGAATGGGTTTAGGACGTCCCAGACGAAGAGATCACTTTCGTCTTCGGATTCCGAGTCATAGTCGGCGCCATCTTCGGAGAAAGAGAGCTCGGAGGATGGGTGGTCGCTTTCGTTGTCAGTGTCGCTGAACAATGGATCGCGTGCGGGTGAGTGGTGTTTCTTTCCGAGCTTGGTAGACATGGCGAGTGAGTTGGATGATGACGGACATGTTTTATTTACTTACTTACTTAAATACAGTCAAGAGTGTGGATGGCTGGAAACGGACATGAATAGGTGGTCTATCTTTGGCATGTTAGTCGTGGGTGGTCCAAAGCAACTTTAGACAATTGTCTTGGCTTTGTCTGCCAAGACTCGACATCTTCTGCCAAGTGTATGCATCGACACATCGCCGTCAATGAAATCTTTCACTTCCTCGACCGCACCGACGACGACGAGCGCACCTTCAACGATTCGACACACCACCTCGTTTGGAGCACAGTATATAAATAGTCCGTGATGGAGTATATATAAAACTGCGCATCGTTCTTAATTTGGCAGGGTTCGTCTCTCTTCTTATACCGGCCCTCTCCTCCCCCTCCCCCCCATCATCCATCTCTCTCTCCTTCGCTATTTTCTCTTCTCTAAACATGCGTCTCTCGTCACTCCTTACTTTTACCTCGTCGCTCCCTCCGCTCCTTATCGCCCTCACCCTCCTCGTGCCTGCCGCCACCGCACAGGACCGCACCACAGAGCAGGGCGAGGCACAAATAACCAGTCCGTCTTTTCTCCCTACTCCTCTCTAACTCTTACGTACCCCTCCTTATCGACAGGCGCGACCGCGGAGTGCCAGGTCTACTACTACGCTCCTGTCAGTGACGCTATCGCCGCCGGTAAATTCCCCCCCATCTGGACTCCCGCAACCATCATTCCAAACGATACCAACGCAATCACAAAGTACCAGAGCATTCAGTCCCAGATACCCAGTATACAGCCGAACGGATACCAACCCCAGTCCCTCGAGGGAAATTGGACCAACTTTACCTATCCCTCTTCTGATCCCAACTGTTGGTGGACCTATCACCAATGCACAACCCCAAAACTTTCCGGTCTGCCCCCCGATCTCGCCGCGGTCCCAGAGGTACCCTTTGTCCGCTTTTTGCTTGCACCCTCCTCACCCCCTTGTAGCCGGACACTCTGGGCTACGGCTTTGACGACGGTCCAAACTGCTCCCACAATGCTTTCTATGATTATCTCCAGCAGAACAATCAGAAAGCCAGTTCGTCTCTTTTTATATTCTCCCCTTCCCTATCGCTTATCCCTCGTAGCCATGTTTTACATTGGGAGCAATGTCGTCGACTGGCCCCTCGAGGCGCAGCGCAGCCTCGCCGATGGTCACGAAATTTGCGTCCGCAAGTATCCGTTCTTTTATCGTTGCTTCCTTGACTCACGTCCCCCCAGATACTTGGTCTCACCGTTATAGTCGGTAATTTCCGTTTTGTCCTCGTCATCTCTGCTCACCCTATTTACAGTGACCGCTCTCACGAATGAAGAGGTCTTTGCGGAATTTTACTATAGTAAGCTTTAACCTTGTTGCCACGCTCTGCACTCATATTCCTTTGTAGCTGTATGCCCATCCTTTTCTTGTCCCACAGCTTACTCACCCCTGTAGATGGAAATAATCAAATTGGTTATGGGCATTACGCCCACCTGCTGGCGTGTCCGTACTGTATCCTTGTTCGTCCATTCCCGTCCTCACCCTTTTCGATAGCCTCCCTTTGGTGACGTCGATGACCGTGTCCGTTCCATCGCCCATGCCCTTGGTCTCCGTACCATCATCTGGACGTACGACTCCAATGACTGGCGTGCCGGAACAGGCAACATCACCGATGCCGACGTCGACGCCAACTACGAGGCCCTGATCGCCCGTGCCCAAAACGGCACCTTTAGTACCGTATGGTCCATCTTTTCCACCCAGCACCGCATTTCTGACACGCCGCCCAGGGAGGTACAATCATGCTGACCCACGAATTGAACAACTTTACAATGTCCGAGGCCGTCAAGTTTTACTCCCAGCTCAAGGCCGCATTCAAGTACCTCGTCCCCATGGGTGTCGCCACAAACCAATCTCAACCATACGTCGAGACCAACTACTCACTGCCCAGCTTCGAACAATGTCAGTCTCTTATTTTCTACGAAATTCGTCGCTAACATGCTTTACTATTTTTCAAGACATTGCTGGAACCACGACGCTCTCGGCCACCAGTGCTACGCCCACGGGTATATCCGGTCAATCGAGCTCAGGCTCGAGTTCGGGCACCAGCGGGGCGAGACCCTGGTTCGGTATTTTGGGTAACGTGGCTGTCTCGGCCGCGTTGGTGGGTGCCCTGTTGAGATTGTTGGTGTAAAGAAAGACCCTCGCTCTCTTTCTCTCTCTCTCTCTCTTTTTTATATAGATAATCTTGACCATGCCCTCACGACTGTTACGACCACTTTTTTCTCCTGCATCGTTTTTGTCTCGCCCGTACTTGGCCTGTTATTTTCCCAGTCGATGTAGGCTGCCTCGTGCCAGTGTTTTGTTTTTAAAGTACTCGAGGACGGTGTACTACGTCTCGTCATCGTTGTTTGTCTTTTGGGCATGGCTTGTCCTTTTGCGTAACAGGTTTGTGTTGACACGGCGTTGGAACATGAAGTGCACACGGAGACAACGTTTGGTGTGGTGTGATGCGACGTGTTTGGTGTGTCCATGTCAAGGGTTGGTACCAGATCGGTAGGATAGTTAATATCTTGCCAATGGTACCCTCCAGTGTGCGCCTTACGAGACGAGGCTGGCAGTCCCCCTTCAACTCGGTTCGACGTGTCGTCCCTCCGCTCTCTCTCTCGACTCATCAATTCGAAAGGCGGTCCATGATCATTCTACATCGATAATCGCAGACCGTTGCAAGTGGAAATAGAACGTGCAACTGTCACTGTATCGTATCTTGCCCTGCACCACCGCCAGACGACGCGCTCCGACGATGTGTTCCGTGCCTGTTACAGAACCCCTACGTACGTGCGCATGGAACACCAATTCCATCCCCCCCCCCCTCCCTTGTCCAATTATACGGACGAATGGGGGCCAAGCGTGCGGATGGCACGCGACAACCACCTTCATAGATGGACATCAATCAAGGATCAAGCTCAAGCTCAAAGACGGATCGATATGGTCCATGAGGAGGGGGCGACCGCCGACGACTGGCAGCGGAAGGCACGTACGCGCTCGCTCCGAGGTGAAACCGTCCACGTCCGACGTTCAACGTTTCAACGACGCGCCCCGCCCTGTGACGGATTCTTGATGCCACACTCGGAACCATTGCACGCATTTCGCCACCAAGTCGGGTCCAGGTCTTTTCGAATCTTTCCCAACGCATTCTCCTCTCTCCCGATCTCCCATCTCTCCCACACACAAAAAAAGCGGCGGATCAGATCAAAGTGGATATGGACATATTGTAAATGCCGCTCATGTACATATACCACAGGACGTGACCCGAAAGCGACCGACACGAACTCAGACTCGGGGGGCGGATTGGCGCACACATCACGGGCCAGGGACTGACATCGCCCGATCGGCGGTGCTAACTCGTCCTCCAGCGAGTCAGGGTCGTAAGAGAGCTGGAGATCAGTGACGGGGATTGCAGCCTTTTCCGCGTTGTACAAACCTGCCTTTCAAACTTAGGTTCAAAGCACCCAAGGGACGGAGCGGTGCGGGGATGGATGTACGTTATCCCCATCCCCATGTCATGTCATGGCGCGGACGGCGTTTCGACGCTGTTGATGACCTGGCGCGAAGCCATAGAAGGCAATCAAGGCGCATCTTGAAAACAAACCCAGCGGTCTTCTCCTTTCAATACCAACGAGCACGATGTCAGATGCACGGGCGCACACCAATGGCGATTCGTTCGGGACACGATGTACTGCACCCGAGTCCAAGATCCAGATGCCCTCATAGACTTCCCGGACGTGGCGTTCATTGCCTGTAATCCGTATCAGCCCGTACCCGTACCTGTTACAGACCCGCGCACATGTACACCGAATCCGCCCGATGGCACTGAGCGCTTGAGGGTCCAACATGCGATGCGCGCACGCTGTCCTGTTAGGACCGTAAATAGAGTACGGACAGATACGGCACCACCGCGTTCCCATCGTAAATCGTCCATCACACGGACTAAAAAAACATATCCAGCTGGAAATAACAAAGTGCTCGAAGCCTTTCTGGGACAAATCTGGAAGGAAGGCGACAGGTTCAGCTCGTTCGTTCCCGCTCTTCCGACCTCTAGTCTGGGAAGGTGAGCGTGCAAAAACAAGCGTCCGTCCTGATCGGGGGATCCATGCTTGCGTTTTCGCATGAGTTTACCCAAGGTCGGTGCTCGCAACGTCTTTTATTAGGATGTTGATTCCGGACGCGCTGCGACCGAAAACGAACATTGGGATCACGACCATGATGGGCTGGAGTCGGGGCCGGGAACCTTTTAAAAAAAAGGTCCAAAGAACCAAAGTCCATGCTGTGCGCACATGCATCGATCTGCATCGCCGCCGTGGTGTATGATGGTGCGCAAACACGGCCGCCACGCTGTGCCCCATCGTCTGCCTGTATGTCAGTTATGTTCATTGCACCCTACCAAAGCCCAGGGAACCAGTATCTACCTCGGCTCTTTTGACCTACTTGATTTCGAAGAAAAAAAAGTTGTGTCCCCGTCGGGACGAGTCCCAACCCCCTCGAGAAAGTGTCATCTGACGCCATTCCGCTAGATTAGTAAAAGCATTGTGAGTCTTGGACTCAAAATTGCCTGTTACCTTGGCCAGGACCACCCGAACGGGTACGTTTATCGCTCCCTCTCTTCTTGGGCTCGCACCTCGGTCTAACGCATTCGATGCCAATCAATCCACGAGGTATACCCCGTGAGCCAGATATTCGCTACGTTTCTTGCTATTGGCTGTGGGCCACTCGCGACCGTGTATGAATGTGCGCCAGGTCCAAGCACCCTGCGTGTAAATATGCCTTGCCAAATGTGATGCCATTTTGTTTTCTGCAAGGTTAGACGTGATGTTCACTCGGGTTCGTTGGTTGTGGTGTGTTTCACACGGACGCGCCTAGCGGTGTGTGTCATCGTCCCCATTCATTGGGATCGCGAACCGGGTGGGGTCACATCGACAGGTTAGGGCTCGTCTGGCGGAATGGCTTGTGTGATCGTTGCTCGGCCGTAGCTCGCGAGTGGTGGATGGAAACCAGGGTCGATGCGGCGGAACGGCCCGGGGTGATTAGTGGGTCACCGGTCCCCTCCAGAACGGGCAGTCCATCCCACGGGTGCCCCACTCTAGTTGACCCCGTCATCTCCTCCGAACTGGCATGTATCCTTTAAAGGATGCTGGCACGAGGCTACTTATCAACGACTCAAGGTTCGCTGCGGAAACGCCTCTCTTATTATCTTGCGTCTCGTCTCGGAAAGTGCGGGCGAAATATGGTGAGTGATTTCAAGCGCGCTTCGTAATCAAAGTGTCGATTGCAGGCATTTCTTCACTCTGAGGGTCCCGACGCCGTTAACGTGTAGTGAGTCTTACGCGGAATTAAGCTGCCTGTTCGCACCGGCAGCCGCAAGCTTTCTCCGATAGGATGTCGTTTGGGTGAAGCGCAGACAACGCGGTTACAATTCAAGTAACAAGTGCGGTTCCACCTCACGACGATTTCGTGAAACTCGGCTGCAGTGCGGCGCCCTGTACCAACTCGAGGCATGCAAAGGGACGTTTGAAAATTCGGAAACATTAACTGGGATGGTTCCACCTCACCCTCTGACGAAATCTTGTCATTTACTTCCGGCATTTCCCCCCGTCCGAGGATGCTGGTCAGCGATGTATATGAGTGTATGCATTGATGCCCCAGTGCTTAGTGCCAACATCTCGGTACACTTCATGGTGGATCCCGACGCCCGTCAGAATCCAAACACATTGTAGGACCGCTTCTTACCATCGTACTCCCTCCCTGAGGTTGTCGGGTGGCTTACTACGTGCTTGTTGTCCGCACGTGTTCCAGGGATGAGCTCCAAAAGCAATCATGGATCACAGTCCCTGAATGCTGACACCGGCACCAGAAAACTCGGGACCACGAAAATCGCGTAAATTTATTTTCCATCTCATTATGAATAACACAGGAACAGTCCTCAAATTTCCTTATTACCATCCTCCAAACCGGAGTTTTCAATGGTTTGTGGAAAGTCACCAATCAATGACAACGTTACAGACATGTCTTTGCAGATGGTGTGTTAAATACTCAGTCTCATAAGTATCGGTCGCCTGTCTCTCGGAAAATTCCAATGGAATGCCAAGCCTCAGACAATGATTTCACGTCCCCGCGGCGCCCTTCTGTTTGATCGGAATCCTGGACCCCAATGACCCAAAAGGGGGTGACAAGGTTCGAGGCGCGGTGAGTATATACATCCACTAACGCCTCTCTCCCTCTCACCATCAGCTCCGCCCTCCCAACCTGAATCCTATCATGATGGACAATCCAACGGACGTTCCTCTTGGATTAGACGAGGGATCGGAACTTCTTGCCGTTCTGTTTTCTGTCGGACTTTGGGGGATCACTTGTGTACAGACGTGCGTTCATTCCAGCCTCGCGAAACTCTGTACAACTATCACACACTGATCGATCCCTCAGGATTTTTTATTTCATCCAGTTTGTCTTCCTCACATACTTGCTGAGAATACGAATGACGAACGCTGTGTTGAATTGCACACTCCTCTAGTTTCTCGCATGATACATTCGTCCTGAGAGCCATGGTAGGTGAATCTGACTCGTCGAGACAGGTGCATGCTCATTCGTGTTCGCCGTAGGTTGCATGGCTGTGGTGGGGCCCTCACCGTCTCATAAAAGCAACCTTTTTACCCGTTGCGATGTAGGCTAGCTGACTCTGTTCATCAGCTTCTCCTCGTCAAGGGAGGTATGGCATTATCCCGAGGAACTTTGGGTCGTCAGATTACTGACATCGCACGACGGTACATACGCGCAGTCTATAGCGAACTGATCACCAATTTTTGCAACTATGACCAGGTCCTTGATGTAAACGTGTATGTGGTCGTCGATCACCTCTCTGACCTTTGGGGGAACTAAGTATCTCGGTGCTCGTACGCAGGCAATACTTGGTGAGTCGAGTAGGATGCTGCCGAGTCTCCTCGATTTGGGTCTTATCCTTCCTTTTGCCGATAGTGGCAAGTCTTATTGACAGTGAGTGCAGTCGTTCTGGTGGCTTGGGTCAATTTGAACACTCCCCAAGGCACTGGTCGCACTGCCATCGCAACTGTTCTTTGTTAATCGTATCGCAAAATGTAAGTCATACCCATCGACATGTGACCGTCGTCTCATCTCCATCTATAGTTAGCGGGAAAAGGTGGCTACTTTTTGCGTTATGGGTACGTGAGCTAAACCTTGATATGCGTGATGTACCGTATCGATGACGTTGGATTAGGCACCGGCTGCCACGCTCGAATTGGGTATGTTTCCGTTGAGTGGTGCGTTTCCTTGCTGTTTATCATTTGATCCAAAGCCGGGGCGTTGGGTGTGTCCTATTACTCTCTCTTGGCTGTACGTGACCGCTGAAGATGGAATGGAAGCATTCATTGCCTTGGGGTGATTTTTCCACGCACACGATGCCCTACGGTAATGCTGATCAAGGGTGTCAGGACGATCACGCCCACCTCAGAAGAACTGGTGTCTACAACTCCCTCAGTGATGTGTTTGTTATTTCGTAGTGCGTTTTCGGTGCTGATGCTAGCGATATAGAGCATATTCACTGCTGTACAGGCAACGGCGGCTGCGGTTGATATTTCGATCACTGCTGGATTGATTTTTCTGCTGTGGCGAAGCAGAGAGGACGCACAATATAGGTGAGGACGACTGACGTTCGTCTCAAACGAAACCGAATACTAAACTGAATCGTTTTCCAGGATGCGTAACGTCATTAAGAAGCTTCTAATAATCTCTCTGAGTACGGGCGTATGGACGGCATTATTCGCCATCCTTATCGTGATCGCCGTACGTAGCTCCTACTTTATCCATGATTGGGCATCGAGAAAAAAAACGTGATGTTGCGCAGATGCTCGTCTTCCCGAACACGCTCATCTATACGGGGCTCTCCTTCCCCCTCTGTCCCCTTTATTGCAATACCGTTCTCGTAAACCTGAATGCGCGGCAGGTGATCGAAAAACTCGAACGTCGTCCTGCTCACGATTCGGTCACGTTTTTACGACATACGGAGTCAACTGGTCCGACCGAAATTTCGGGACGATCGCACGGTTTGAGTTATGAACGATACGAACGTCCACTGGCACAGGTGTGTCATGGTTTTTGACCGCACGACGCTTCGACTCTGATTCCTTTGCCTGCAAATGTTCAGACATCACGCTGTCGATGTATGTCGACAAACCTTGGGCACGTGGAGGCGGGCGTGCAAGCTTCATTAGACACCACAAAGGTAGAGTAGTTGGCATAGCGATATGCACACGTCGGCGATAGTTATCCTAGGTAGACACGCGATCGGCGCTCACGCGCGCGCAAGTCCACAGGGAACGCCCCATCAAACGAACACACAAGTGCTTCTGCTATTCTGATTGAGCGTGCTCGTTCTTAATGACATCCTCATTATCATTATTCTTTAACCATTGATCGATCCACGCGACGATCCGCGCCAAGTTCTCCTGCAAATCATCCATCGTGTTGCTTTCCAGCTCCACGACGATCTCGGGCTGATATGACTCTCTCGCTTCGTCGACGACGACGCTCATGATCTCCGCTTCATTGTTTTCCTGAATTTTCTTGAGTGGGTAATGCCTGAAGAGGAAAAAAAAACGCGGGTCAAAAGGGAGAGAAATTCGTCTTGTGAGTGATGACGACGCTCAAAACAGCTCAGCCTCAGCCTCAAGGAATGGAGAGGTTAGGGGGGGCTGGGAGTGAGGAAACGACGTGATGGCAAAAAAAAAAAAAAAAAAAAGGTGGACGAGCGGAAGCGTACCGTTTCTCTAGTCTATCCCAGAGCAAGGAGTGTTGACATCGTAGGACGACAACCAAATCGACCCAGCGCTCGGGAAAGAGGTCGCACGTATGCCAATCGAGGACGAGCCCACCCGCAGATGCGAGTGGTTCGAGTTCGTCAAGAAGCTGTACGACGAAAAAACCCAACAAGGTGTGAACGTCTAGATGTCCCGTCCAAACCAA
The DNA here is from genome assembly GCA_038092955.1 of Boletus pseudo-olivaceus. Classification (NCBI taxonomy): domain Eukaryota; kingdom Fungi; phylum Basidiomycota; class Agaricomycetes; order Boletales; family Boletaceae; genus Boletus; species Boletus pseudo-olivaceus. Next base: position 17,120 of record JBBPRI010000398.1, read on the forward strand.
CGAAAGGGAGGGGTGGGGGTGGGGGTGAAAGGAAAAAAAAAAAAAAAAAAAAAAGAAAAACCAACAGTGGCAGCGGGGAGGGGAAAAGACAGCCAAGGTTGTACGAAACG